>CM077663.1:31357500-31555000 GCA_039707655.1 Elymus sibiricus | reverse complement strand
ACCTCTACCAACCTTCTTCCCCCCCCCCGACGTCTCCCGGTCGAAGAAGAAGCGCCCGCCGGTGTCTGCATATTGAGATCCAGCGCTCTCCGGAGGTGGTGGGGTGGGATGGAAGTACCCCTCCCACCACGCGCCGAGGAAGGAGCCTCGGAGCGCTCTCGACCCGCGCCCACCATCTGTCAACACCTGCAATGACAAAGAGTAAAAGAAGTTAGTACAACATTAAAAAAATGAATACCTGACATGAATATAATTTAAGTGTATCATCATCATGAACATAATAAAAAATTGAATACCTAACATGAACCAATTAATAATATATATGTACATAATAATAATTGAATACCTGACATGAACTATAATATTAATCTTCATCGTCATCATTAATAAATGCATCATCATCGTCTATATATGCTTCGGGGTCAATAAATGCATCATCATCATCACTATCAGTAATGACGTGCTCATCATCATCATCAATAAATGCATCAACATGTGGAAGGCCTCCTGTACGTAATCGGTCAAGCATTGACAGGTCATCCGCAGTAGTAACCTCTTCTTGTTTCGGCTCTTCTTGTTCCGGTTCAGGCTCGGATTCACTGCCGTTGTCTACTTCAATGTTCTGAGGTGAAGTACAGCGGTTCTTGAAACGTTTTTTGGAAAGACGTGTTTCTTGGAAGAATTCTCCTTCATATGTGTCTGGGTTAATGTGAGGTTCATAATCCTCTTCATTGGGGGGAGGTGGTCTAACAAGTGGCGGCACTTCATAAACGAATCCCAACCTTTGAGATTTGGATCACTTTGGCAGGCCCACGGTAGATAGAAAACTTGGGTTGCCTGTTGAGCCGTAATATAGACATCGGGAACATCCAAATGGGTGCTTTGTTTGATTTCGACTAGCCCTAGATGTTCATGAGTCCTTCTAGTCTCCTTCGGCTGGAACCAATAACATTTGAAGACTACGACTTTCGGTGGGTTTGCACCATATAATAGAAGTTCATAAATTGCTTCAACTCTTCCATAATACTCGGTACCTCCATCGCCGATAGCAGAGACACAACAATTTGTAGACTTTCGGTCGGCCATAGATAGCTCTTTGCCATAGGTACGAAAGCGATACCCGTTGATGTCGTATTTGTCAAATGAACGGACCTTATAGTCAAAACCATTTGCGACTTGTCTCAATTCAGAGTCCATAGACTCTGCATTAGCCTACAAGTTTAATACGAAAGGATTGTTGCATTAGCCGCAAACTAGACGAAGAAATGAAATGGTCTAATGGAAATTACCGTTTGTTTGAATCAAGAGATGAAACCGGGATAGCCTCCTACATGCTTTGCCAGAAGCTCATACTCTTCGATGGAATCCTTTTGGATCACCGCTCCATCCGAGAATTTGGCGACGTATCGACTGTATCACATATCCGGGAATAAGAGCATTTCAAAGGAATTAGAAGTTGCGAAACAATGTACCGAGAACTTACTCGATGTACGGCCGCACTTCTGTTAGGTTGTTGAAGATATACAACGAAATGGTCCGCCATTCTTCGACATCCAACGGTATTGCTTTCGAAGCACCGGCTGGTGCGAGGTTCCCTTTGAATAGGCTGAGGTTGGATCGACCTTTTTCACGGTCGCCATCATTGTACCGAGGCTTCGGATTATGCAAATGACGATTCTTGGCTTTGTAGTGTGCTGTCACGAAGTTTGCGGCCTCCTCAGTAATGAATGCCTCGGCCATCGATGCTTCAATTCTATGTTTATTTTTACATTTTGCTCGAAGCGTCTTCTGCATCCTCTCAGTTGCGAAGTACCAACGATTTTGCACGGGCCCCCCCAATCTTGCCTCGGTCGGGAGATGCAAAATCAAATGCTGCATTGGATTAAAGAATCCCGGTGGAAAGATCTTTTCTAACTTGCAGATCAACTCCGGCGCCAACTCTTCCAGTTCGTCTAGCACGTCAGGCGATAGTTCTTTCGCACAAAGAGCACGGAAGAAATAGCTCAGCTCTGCCAGTACTAGCCATTCATCCTCAGGGATAAAGCCACGCAACATCACCAGCATTACACGCTCAAGCCATATGTGCCAATCATGACTCTTCATACCAAATATTTTCAATTTGTCAAGACTCGCTCCCCTCTTTAGATTCGTTGCATACCCATCGGGGAACATCAACTGCATTTTCACCCACAAGATCATTTCCCTCATAGCTGGCCTTCCAAGATTGAACCATGCCTTTGGCTTCCTCCAGTTCTTCTTTTCTTTCGGTTGTCGCATGTTTTGTAACGGTCTATCACATAGAGCCTCTTGATCGACTCTAGCCTTAGGGTTATCCTTTGACTTCCCCTCTATGCCGAACAATGTACCAAAAAGGGCCTCGGCGATATTCTTTTCAGTGTGCATCACGTCGATGTTGTGTGGGCAAATGAGGTCTTTAAAGTAAGGCAGATCCCACAAGCATATCTTGTGAGTCCAGGCGTGTTCCGAATTATACCCTTTGAAATATCCTGGACGCTCTGGATTAGGCTCGAGAGCGTTTAACTGATCCAGGGCCTGTTGGCTTGTCAATGCAGGTGGTGCAGAGTTTTTGACAACTCTACCTTTCATGAAATTTTTCTTGTCTTTTCTGAACTTATGGCTAGGATCCAGGAACTGTCTATGCAAGTCGAAGCAAGAATACTTGCGACCCACCTGCAGCCAACGGAACTGAAGAGCTGCCTTGCATGTGGGGCACGGGAACCTTCCATGCACACACCAGCCAATGAATAGCGCATACGCCGGCAAGTCGTGCGTCGAGTACATGTACCACACATGCATTTTGAAGTTTTGTTTTGTAGCGGCGTCATATGTCTTGATCCCATTATCCCAAGTTTCTTGCAATTCATCCTTAAGCGGCTGCATGTACACATTCATATTCTTCCCCGGATAGTTGGGCCCTGGAATTATCAACGTCAAGAAAATGTTCTTTCTTTTCATAATCTCTCCGGGGGGGGGGAGATTGAGTGGAATGACAAATACCGGCCAGCAACTGTATTGGGTTGCCGTCATACCAAACACTTGGAACCCATCCGTGCTGATGGCGACTCGAGGATGCCTTGGATCTGCCGCTTGGTCCTTATGTAAAGCATCGAAGTGCTTCCACGCAAAAGCGTCTGAAGTGTGTCCCAACATCGGATTCCCATCTGCATCTAGTTCGGTTCTTTTGGCCAATTTATGCCACGTCATCTGTCTGGCCGTCTCTTCGACCATGAAAAGACGTTGAAGTCTTGGTATGATTGGCATATACCGAAGAACATTAACTGGGATTTTGGTCTGACTCTTCTCACCCATACCGTTGTCTACCACAACATACCTGGAAGACTTGCAAATGGGACAATAGTTGAAGCCCGCATACTCAAGCCTAAATAAGCCACATCCATTCTCACAGGCATCTATCTTCTCATAGGGCATCTTAAGCGCACGTAGGATTTTGTCCGACTGGTACAGGTTTGCTGGCAATACATGGCCTTTGGGTAGAAAGCGTCCAAATATCGTCATCATCGCGTCGTAGCATTCTCTGCCCAGGTTGAACTGAGCCTTGAGAGCCATTACTTGCGCGATTGCATCTAGCTGACAAAGCTCAGTGTGCTCGTGGAGAGGACGTTTTGAAGACTCCAACATTTCATAGAAGGCCTTTGCAGATTCCTCCATCTCATCGTCCGAATCCCGAGCATCATCAAAGTCTTGCACCATGTCTTCGATCCCGGTACCATGCTCGTCGGTGCGACGACGAACCACCTCAGCTCTGGCACGTTGGGCAGACTCACCATGAAATCTCCACACCGTATAATCAGTCATAAAACCCCACTTCTGCAAGTGTTTACCCATTTCATCCCGTGTCCACTTTTTATGGTTGTCGCACCGGACACAGGGGCAACAGTTTGTTTCCTGTCCATTTGCAAATGCGGCTCTCACAAACCCCTTGGTTTTTCTTAGCCATTCATGGGTCATGTCTTTCTGACTAGTGTGACCGGTGTACATCCACGCACGATCACTCATCTTGCCTAGCTACTGGACACACAAGAAATATATACATAATTCAGCAAGCCATATTCATCAGTTAATAGAGTTTGTCAGTTTTATTACGTCCATGCAACCTAGACGCTAGTAGGTAAAGATAGGTCCTAATCCCACCCGAGTATGTATAGATTGGGTTCGTTTTCCCATGCTCTGCTCCGGATCCGACGCAAAATTTCGGCAGCACCTCCCCGCTGTTCTCCTGATACACATCTCGGCAATAAGCAGAGAGGATGTGTACCCGGAGAACAACAGGGAGGCACTGACGAAATTCTGCATCGGATCCGGAGCAGAGCATATGGGAAAACGAACCCAATCTACACATACTCGGGCTGTCCATGGATAACGTTGGACAATTCGAAAGAATCACGGTTATAAATATGCAAATGCATGCATATTTATAGATGTAACCCTTTCGAACGGGAGACGCATAGTGGTCACGCATACTGATGATTGACACCTATAGCTAGCAAGTTTCATCGGCACGAATACCGGAACAGAGCAAATGAAGGGGGGAGGAGGAGATGTCATTTGTGCTCACCCACGAACGCAGGGGCGGAGCTCGTCGAACGCACGGGGAGGTCGTCGAACACCAGACCCTCGCAGCCCCGAAAGAACTGCACATTTAAATCCACCCGATCAACACAAATATATATGATGTTTTTCTTAACAAAATCGGGAAATATACTTCCTAACTCATAATTCACAAATATATGACCCCGTCGGCCTCTGGAAGGCCGAAGAGCACCTTTTAGGTCAACAGGAGGCCGAAGATGTGTCGGGGGTCAGGGCTGTCGTGTCTGGGTGGCGTGGTGTCGGGGTGTCGTGGTGTCGGGGTGTCGTGTCGGGGTCGGGGTGTCGGGGGGTGTCGTGTCTGGGTGTCGTGGTGTCGTGGTGTCAGGGGTGTCGGGGTGTCGGGGTGTCGGGGTGTCGGGGTCGGGGTGTCGTGTCGGTGTCGGGGTGTCGGGGGGTGTCGTGTCTGGGTGTCGTGGTGTCGGGGTGTTAGGGGTGTCGGGGTCGGGGTGTCGTGTCGGGGTCGGGGTGCCGTGTCGGTGTCGGGGTGTCGGGTCGGGGTCGGGGTGCCGTGTCGGGGTCGGGATCGAGGTCGGGGTGTCGGGGTCGGCGTGTCGGGTCGTTGTCGGGTTGGGGTCGGGGTCGAGGTGCCGTGTCGGGGTCGGGGTTTTTCCTCTTTTTTTCTTTTCTTCTTCTTCCTCTTCTTCCTCTTCTTTCTTTTCTTCCTTTTCTTCCTTTTTTTTCCGTCTTCTTCTTCTTCTTCTTCCTCCTTTCATTTTTCCTCTTCTTCTTCTCCTCCTCTCCTCTTTTTTCTTCTTCTTCTTCCTCTTCTTCTTTTTTCTTCTCCTCCTCCTCCTCTTCTTCTTCTTCCTTTCCTTTTTTCCTCTTCTTCTTCTCGTCCTCTCCTCTTTTTTTCTTCTTCTTCTTCTTCTTTTTTCTTCTCCTCCTCCTCTTCTTCTGTTTCTTCTTCTTATTATTATTTTTTGTTCTTTTTCTTTTTTCTTTTTCCTTTTTTTTCTTCTTCTTTTCTTCTTTTTTTTCTTCTAGGTTTTTTCTTTTCTTCTTTTCTATCTAAGTTTTTTCTACCTAATAAAAACTAACTAATATGAACTAATAACTAACTAATATAAACTAACTAAATGAACTAATAAAAATAGAAAAAAAGGAAAAAAACAAAAAAGGGGGGGAATGGTGGAGCTCACCGGAGGGTGGTCGAGGCGGCGGCGCTGGGGAGGAGGGGGGCGGCGGCGGTCGGCGGGGAGGAGGGGGGCGGCGGCGGTCGGCGGGGAGGAGGGGGTCGGTGGGGGTCGGCGGGGAGGAGGGGGTCGGCGGGGAGGGGGCGGCGGCGGCGCTATGGAGGAGGGAAGGGGGCGGCGGCGGCACTGTGGAGGAGGGGAGGAGCTTCCTATCCATCACATAAAGCATTCTTTTCATGATCCCCAAGCGTAGAAAATTTATTACTCTACACATACGCAAATTTGTTCTCATTCATAATAGTGGGAGTATCGTATAGAACTTGAACACTATAAATTGATTCCATATTAAAAGAGTAATGTTCACTAAAAGGGTATTCATAATTATGACAAGTTTTATAAAATAATTATCACTACTTTTTATAACATAAGTATCATCACAATAATTGTCATAAGTAGCAACTTTGTTCTCATCATAATCCATTGAAACCTCTTCCAAAGTAGTGGATTCAACATTAAATAAAGTCATGACCTCTCCAAATCCACTTTAATTATTATGATGAGATTCATCACCCTCCAAAATAGTGGGATAATTATTACCTAAAGTTGACACTCTTCCAAACCCACTTTCATTATTATTGCAATCATAAATAGGAGGCATGCTATCATCATAATAAATTCGATCATTAAAAGTAGGGGGACTAAAAGATCATCTTCATTAAGCATAGCATCCCCAAGCTTAGGAGAAACATTATTTGCAGCAAATACATTCTCAAACATGTCATTCTCATCAAACATAGCATCCCCAAGCTTGTGGTTTTGCATATCATTAGCATAATCAATCTTATCATTAATAGTATGAATAGGACCAATAGTATAACAATTACTATCATCATAATTTTCCAAGTTGGTGCCAAAAAGATTTTCAAGACTATAAGAAGCATCATTATCTTCCCAATCATAATTCTCACAACAAGTAATAGGCATAACAAAATCATCCACAATTATTTTTGATTCATTCTCAAGAGGCAGAACAATAATAGGAGCAACATTATTTGAGGGAGATACCTTTTTACCTCTACTTTTCCTTCTTTTCTTCTTCTTCACCACACTATGTGTGGGTTTAATTAATTTTTTCGAGCTTCTTATTGAAGAGATTGGTTGGATAGGAAGCTCCTCCTAGTCACCTAATTCATCACGAGAAACAATAGGGGGGTATTGGGAAATCTTTACCCTTCCATTAGTATTCCTTTTATATTATATTGGTTTTCCCGTCTTTCTATAATTGGCGATATAAACATTCTCATTGCAATTTACCACATAAAACATATAGATTTTATGTAGATTAATTTCAGTATGATCTGCGAATATGAATGCTTCAAACCAACTATTTTTATGTGTGAATTCTTCACACCCCAAAAATAGACAAAGTTCATTATAAAGTTCAAGGGTGATCAAGTTATTACAATATTTAGCCACAATTCGATCATGAAAAAGCATGCATTGGAATTTAAGATGACTAACTTTATTGCAAAGTTCACAAGTAATGGGATGAGAGCATAATTTTGTAGCAAAATTATCTATCACTTTAAGCCACCAATTGGTTTTAATCATGTTTATGCTTATTACAAAATTTATCATCCCTAAATGGCATGTCTTCACAAAGTTTATGCACTCCACAGAAATTGACATGCTTATAAGAAACCTTTCATCATGACTAGTGCAATCATCATTAGTATTATGGAAATTCATAGAAAGCATACTAACAACATTGCAATTATGCTTATCATTCAAGGATTTTGTGCCAAACATTTTATTGAATTCTTCTTCTAACACTTTGGCACAATTTTCGGATCCATCATTTTCAAGAAAGACTTTATAAACATAATCATATTGGCACAACTTCAATTCCAGTTTTTTGTAGTTTTCTTTTATAAAACCAAACTTGTGAATAAACAAGAAACAAAAAGATTCAATTGCAAGATCTAAAGATATACCTTCAAGCACTCACCTCCCCGGCAATGGCGCCAGAAATAGCTTGATGTCTACTACGCAACTTTATTCTTGTAGACTCTCTTGGGCCTCCAAGCGTAGAGTTTTGTAGGATAGTAGAAAATTTCCCTTAAGTGGATGACCTAAGGTTTATCAATCCGCGAGAGGTGTATGATGAAGATGGTCTCTCTCAAACAACCCTGCAATCAAATACAAGAAATCTCTTGTGTCCCCAACACACCCAATACAATGGCAAATTGTATAGGTGCACTAGTTTGGCAAACAGATGGTGATACAAGTGTAGTATGGATAGTAGATAAAGGTTTTTATAATGTGAAATAATAAAAACAGCAAGATAACAAGTGATAAAAGTGAGCAAAAATGGTATTGCAATGCTTGAGAACAAGGCCTAGGGTTCATACTTTCACTAGTGCAATCTCTCAACAGTGCTAACATAATTGAATCACATAACAATCCCTCAACGTGCGATAAAGAATCACTCCAAAGTTCTTATCAGTAGCAGAGAACATAGGATGAAATTGTTGTAGGTAGCAAAACCACCTCAAAGTTATGTTTCCATTCAATCTATTGGCCATCCCTATAAGTGTCACAAACAGCCCTAGAGATCATACTACAATAACACCATATGACATGCATCAATCAACTCTAACGTCACCTAGACACTCCAATGTCACCACGAGTATCCGTGTGTTAATTATTCGATATGCATCAAACAATTTCAGATTCATAATATTCAATCCAACACAAAGAACTTCAAAGATTACCTCAAAAGTTTCTATCAGAGAAAGTAGGATGAAAATGTGTATCAACCTATGTGCCTAGATTACCCCAATGTCACCTCGGGAATCCGCAAGTTGATTACCAAAACATATATCATGTTGATTACCAAAACATATACCAAAACGTATAATTTTTGATTGTTTCATGCTATTATATTATCAATCTTGTATGCTTTAGAGACCATATTATATCATTTTTGGGAACAAACCTATTAATCTAGTGCCAAGTGCTAGTTCCTATTTTTGTCCGTTTTCTTGTTTCACAGGAAACCAATACCAAACGAAGTTCAAACGGAGCAAAACTTTACGGCGATTTTTTCTGGACCAGAAGGGACCCTAGAAGCATCGGGAGGAGGCCAGACGCCAGACGAGAGAGCCACAAGCTCAAACGACGCGCCCCTATGGGGAGGCGCCGTCTGATCTTTTGGGCCCCTCATGGGTCCTTTTGACCTAATTCCACTTCTATAAATTCCCATAAATCCCAAAACCACCAGAGGGAGACCAGAAATAATGTTTCCGCCGCCACAAGCCTCTGTTCTTCCGCGATCCCATCTGGAGGACTCCGCCAGTACTCTGCCGGACGGGGAATCGATCACGGAAGCTATCTTCATCAACCTTGCTGCCTCCAGGATGATGCGTGAGTAGTCCACCACAGACCTATGGGTCCATAGTGATTAGCTAGATGTCTCTCTCTCTCACTTTCATCTTCAATACAATGTTCTCTTCGGAGATCGATATGATGTAATCCTTTTTTGCGGTGTGTTTGTTGGGATCCAATGAATCGTGGGTTTATGATCAGATTATTCATTGAAAGTAATTGAGTCAATTTTGAACTTTATTATGTGTGATTGTTATAGCTATGTATGCTTTCCTATTTATGAGTTTGCTTTGGACAAGTAGATGAGTAGATCACCAAAGGGAGTGGTGCATAGTAGTAGGTTCAATCTTGCGGTGTCCTCACCACGTCACAAAAGGGGTTGTGACGCACGTATTTGTATTGTTGCTACTAAGGATAAAATGATGGGGTCTGAACATATTATTTGTTTTTACTTTGTCTACATTATGTCATCTTGCTTAAAGCGTTACTCCGTTTGTTATGAACTTAATACCATAGGTGCATGCTGGATAGCGGCCGATTGGTGGAGTAATAGTAGTAGATGCAGGCAGGAGTCGGTCTACTTGTCACGGACGTAATGCCTATATACATGATCATGCTATGAATAATGTCATAACTATGCGCTCTTCTATCAATTACCCAACAGTAATTCGTCTACCCACCGTATGCTATGTTCTTGAGAGAGATGCCTCTAGTGAAAACTATGCCCCCCGGGTCTATTCAACATATTTACTAAAACCCTATTTAGCTTGCTACAATTTATTTACTTTACTTTGTATTTTATCTATCTACCACTATCAGATTTGATCCTTGTAGTTAACGAGTACAAGTGGATTGACATCCCTCTTGCCCGTGTTGGGTGCAAGTATTTGCTCTTGTGTGTGTATGTATTGTCGACAGTTGTTTCCGTGATCGTCATATTGGTTCGATACTCCTTGGTTCTCAACTGGGGGAAATACTTATTGCTACTTACTACTTCATTCCTTCCTCTTCGGGGAAAAACCCAACGCATCAACAAAGTAGCAGAAGGATTTCGGGTGCCGTTGCCGGGGAGTATCATCAAACAACTACAAGGTTCCTTCACACACATTATCTTTTACTTGTTATACTTTTTAGTTTCTTTTATTTTCTGTTTATAAAAATAAAAAATACCAAAAATATCTTGTGTGCTTGCTACTATGGCTAGTTCTTCACTTGTTTCTTGTACCCCTGAAAATGAAGTGCTTAAATTTAAACAAAGGGGAGGAGAGAATTTAAAAGATGCTTGGTATAGGATTTGCGATGCTCAAAATAGATCAACTCGTAAGCAATTTAGCACCGTTCTTCTTCGCAATTTTTATGTGGGTATTACTTCCTGGTATAGGTTTGTGCTTGATACTATTACTGGAGGAAATTTTCTAAGTAGTCACCCTATGGATGCTTTTAACGCTATGGGAAATTTAGTGGGATCACCACCTATCATTATTAATGGAAGGACATTAACCTTAGAGCACCTTTTGCAAAGGCTAGACGCTACTGAAAATAAAATGCCAACAATGGAACAATTTGAAAATTTGGATAGAAAGATCCATAACCAAGTCACTAAATTAGGATCTATGGTTGGGAATGCATTAAAGATTTTGAAAGAAAAAGAACCCATCACCGATAGAGTAGAACAAAGTCCCGCTAGAATTGATAAGATAGAAAAAGTTATCCATGCTTTGGTTTCTGTCTTTTTACCTATGACACCAAATGAGGAACCTCCAATTAATAAAGCAAACTCTGTTTATGTAGCTAAGGTTCCTAAGCCAAATAACTTTGGCTCATCTAGTAAAGAAAATGAGGACTTAAAATGATTAGTGTTCACCCTAAATTTATCAATAAAATAAAGGAACCTATTTTTGACAAACAATTCCTTGACTTTATACCTAGGAGTGTCACAATTCAAAACATACTTGCTAAGCCTCCTAAGAAATCCCCTTTCTTGATTGAGGAACTGGACGACAAAACGTGAAATTTTGCATTATGCCTAGCTAGGGGCATAAAATAATAGCGCTGGTTGTGAGGCAACCCAATAGTTATCTTAATTTTTTTTTATTTTCTGTTCTTGGGTTATAACATGATTATTGCTACTATAATGATTGTGTTTTTTATCTTTTAGTTGGTGCCAAGTAAGGCCTTTGGAATGATTTGGTTGATAGTTGAATTGATACGGTGCAAAAACAGAAACTTTTACGACCAGTATTTGAATTATTCTGTTCTGCTGGAACGTGATAAATTGCTGAATCTTTTACACAGTATTAAGATATAATTGCCCACCTTGTTCTAATTTTGTAGAAATTTCAGAGTTACATAAGTATGGTTAAAAACCTGATCATCACAGACTGTTCTGTTTTAGACATATTTTGTATCTGTTGCATAGTGTGCTTGTTTTAATGATTCTATGGATTGTATCAGGTGGTATAAGTCATGGGAGAGTTAGAATACAGTAGGTATTATGAAAGAGCAATTATGAATCTATTTATGATAGTACTTAAGGTGTTTGATCTTATTATTATACTAACGGATCTCATGAGGTTTCTGTTGAGTTTTGTGTGCTGAAGTTTTCAAGTTTTGGGTGAGATCACGATGGATAAAGGAATAAGGAGCAGCAAGACCCTAAGCTTGGGGATGCCCAAGGCACCCCAAGGTAATATTCAAGGAACACCCAAGCGTCTAAGCTTGGGGATGATATATTTTTATTCATCACATGATATGAGTTTTGCTTGGAGCGTCGTGTATTATAGTTTTATTTTGTTTGCTTGCTAGTTTGCCACAATCATTGTTTGCTTGACACACCTTTTGAGAGAGAGACACCATTTGAGAGAGACACACATTCATCATAATTTATTAGAATGGTCATTCTGCTTCGCTTATATCTTTTGAGTTAAGGCAATTATGCTCATGTGCTTCACTTATACCTTTAGAGCATAGCGGAAATTATATTTTGTCGAAATAATTAGCACTCTCATGCTTCACTTAAATCTTGTTGAGAGTCTCTGAAATAGGAAGTGGTAATTTGCACGGGTTATATGTTTAGTCGAAAAATGATAGGTATACAAAAGGGATATAATAAAAATTTGCATGTAGATCACTAAATGCGAAATGTATGATCAACGGTATTGAAGTTATAATATGGGGGTTTACTATCTAGTGGAAATTGATTAGTCAGAATAATAATATTAAGGTTTGCGATCCACTATTCATTAAAATGTCGGTCGTGGCATGAAAAGAAAGTTGGAGTGTTTTGTATCCTTGATTCAAAACCTTGTGTATTATCTGGCCGGGGGCGCGCGGTGGTTAACTCCTCCCGACCTCCCCCCTGGGGGCATGCGATGAGTGCTTTGCTACGAGAGAGCTAATAGAGGACACAATAAGTGTCTGAGTTCCTTGTGACTAATGTGAGTTTGTGGACCGTAAGCACTTCCCATCCTTTTCGTATTTTGCTAGCCTCTTCGGTACCGTGCATTGCCCTTTCTCACCTAGAGAGTTGGCGCAAACTTCGCCGGTGCATCCAAAACCCGTGATATGATACGCTCTATCACACATAAGCCTCCTTATATCCTTCCTCAAAACAGCCACCATACCTACCTATCATGGCATTTCCATAGCCATTCCGAGATATATTGCCATGCAACTTCCACGGTTACCTTTCATATGATTTGTTGTTCATTGTCATATTACTTTGCATGATCATATAGAGTTGATGTGATATTTGTGGCAAAGCCACCGTTCATCGTTGTAATACATGTTATGCTAGATCATTGCACATCCTGGTACACTGCCAGAGACAACTATATACAGTCATATTGTTCTAAGTTTATTGAGTTGTAAGTAAATAAAAGTGTGATGATTAGCATTATTAGAGCATTGCCCCAGTGAGGAAAAGAATGATGGAGGCTAATGATTCCAACAAAGAATGAGGATGAGGTTCCGGACTTATAAAAAAAGAGAGAGAGAGAGAGAAAAAGAGAGAAGGGGCAATGTTGCTATCCTTTTACCACACTTGTGCTTCATAGTAGCACCATGTTCTTCATAGAGAGAGTCTCCATGTTTTGTCACTTTCATATACTAGTGGGAATAAATATAGGACTTAGCTTGCATATTTCATTTACGGGTTCCTCAATTGCGCGAGTTCTTCATGATGCAGTTAAGTAGATGCACACCCACTTAGTTTCAGTAGAGAGCTTTCATAAACTTATAGCTCTAGTGCATCGAAAGTTGCATGGCAATCCCTACTCCTCCCACCGATATCGATTGGAAGCCATCTCCATAGCCTAATGATCCGCCTAGTTGGTGTGAGACTATCCAAACTTTTGTCTTCTCCTATTTATCCCTATCATCATTCTATTCCACCCAAAGTGTTGAAAGTCCATGGCTCATGCTCAGGTATGGAATGAAGTTGAAAAAGCTAAAGCATGTGAAAAGTATGAGTCAAGTGCTTGGTTAGGCACCGGGGTGATCATGATTTATAGTTGATGTTAGGAAGACAGAGTTATGCCATTGCTTACATGATTAAATGGATTTGGGGATAACATTCTTTAGTGTTGTTATTTTGAAAAGCAATTATCATTAGCTGGTATTCATCTTTATTATCATTTCAATACTTACTAAGTCATCGTTTCTCAACATTTATACCATAAAGGATTACATGATAAACATGCTAGGTAGCATTCAACATCAAAAATTCTGTTTTTATCATTTACCTACTCGAGCACGAGCAGGAATTAAGCTTGGGGATGCTGATACGTCTCCAACGTTTCTATAATTTTTTATGGTGTCATGGTATTATATTATCAATCTTGTATGCTTTAGAGGCCATTTTATATCATTTTTGGGAACTAACTTATTAATCTAGTGCCAAGTGCCAGTTCTTGTTTTTGTCTATTTTCTTGTTTCGCATGAAACCAATACCAAACGAATTCCAAACGGAACAAAACTTTATGGTGATATTTTCTATAGCAGAGGGGACCCTAGAAGCGTCGGGAGGAGGCCAGACGCCAGACGAGAGAGCCAAAAGCTCACACGGCGCGCTCCCAGGGGGGCGCCGTCTGAGCTGGTGGGCCCCTTGTGGGTCCTTTTGACCTAATTCCACTTCTATAAGTTCCCATAAATCCCAAAACCACCAGAAGGAGACCCGAAATAATTTGTCCGCCGCCGCAAGCCTCTGTTCTTCCGTGATCCCGTCTAGAGGCCTCCGTCGGTACTCTGCCACAGGGGAATCGATCACGGAGGCTATCTTCATCAACTTTGCTGCCTCCATGATGATGCGTGAGTAGTCCACCACAGACCTACGGGTCCATAGTGATTAGCTAGATGGCTCTCCATCTCTCTCTCTCTCTCTTTGATCTTCAATACAATGTTCCCTTCAGAGATCGATATGATGTAATCCTTTTTTGTGGTGTGTTTGTTGGGATCCGATGAATTGTGGGTTTAGGATCAGATTATTCATTGAAAGTAATTGAGTCAATTCTGAACTTTATTATGTGTGATTTTTATAGCTATGTATGCTTTCTGATCTATGAGTTTGCTTTGGCCAAGTAGATGAGTATATCATCAGAGGGAGTGGTGCATAGTAGTGAGTTCAATCTTGCGGTGTCCTCACCTCGTGACAGAAGGGGTAGCGAGGCATGTATTTGTATTGTTGCTACTAAGGATAAACCGATGGGGTCTGAACATATTATTTGTTTTTACTTTGTCTACATTCTGTCATCTTGCTTAAAGCGTTACTTCGTTTGTTATGAACTTAATACCATAGATGCATGCTAGACAGTGGTCGATTGGTGGAGTAATAGTAGTAGATGCAGGCAGGAGTCAGTCTACTTGTCATGGACGTAATGCCTATATACATGATCATTCCATGATTAACGTCAAAACTATGCGCTTTTCTATCAATTGCCCAACAGTAATTTGTCTACCCACCGTATGCTATGTTCTTGAGAGAGATGCCTCTAGTGAAAACTATGGCCCCAAGGTCTATTCAACATATTTACTAAAACCCTATTTACCTTGCTGCAATTTATTTACTTTACATTGCAATTTATCTATCTACCAGTATCAGATTTGATCCTTGCAATTAATGAGTACAAGGGGATTGACAACCATCTTGCCCGCGTTGGGTGCAAGTATTTGCTCTTGTGTGATTAGTTACTGTCGGCGGTTGTTTGCGTGTTCCTCCTATTGGTTCGATAAACCTTGGTTCTCAACTGAGGGAAATACGTATTGCTACTTACAACTTCATCCCTTCATCTTCGGGGAAAAACCCAATGCATCTACAAAGTAGCAAATACCCCATTGTGACCACGGGTATCCGCATGCAAGACATACATCAAGTGTTCCCAAATCCAAAATATTCAATCCGATAATAATGAAACCTCAAAGGGCGAGATTCAATTCATCACAACAAAGGTAGAGAGGGAAGAACATCATATGATTCCACTACATTAACAAAGCTCATGGTACATCAAGATCGTGCCCTATCAAGATCATGAGAGAGAGATCAAACACATAGCTACTGGTACATACCCTCAGCCCCTGGGGTGAACTACTCCCTCCTCATCATGCAGGCAGTGGGGATGATGAAGATGGCCTCCGACGATGACTTACCCCCTCTGGCAGGGTGCCAGAACGGAGCTCCGGATAATATCACTTCGGAAGAGAGGCTTGCGGTGGCAAAAAAACTCATCTAGGTTAACTTTACGGGGTTTTCAAATATATAAGAATTTTTAGCGTTGGAATCATGCGAAGAGGTGCCACGGGGGCCCACAAGGAATCAGGGCGTGCCTATCCACCAGGGCGTGCCCTGTTGTCTTGTGGGGTTCTTGTGGGTCTTCTATTACTCCCTCGAAGCTTCCCTGGTCACTTTCCTTCCAAAAAATATTGTCAAAAAGTCTCGTCGTGTTTGGACTTCATTTGGTATGGATTTTCTAGGAACTGGGCACTAGGTTAATAGGTTAATTCCCAAAAATCATATAAAAGTGCACCAAAACCATATAAAATCATTGTCAACATGGCATGAATACTTCATAAATTATAGATACGTTGGAGACATATCACGGCATCGATCACTGGCTCAATTAGAACATGAGTTAGTGGATTTTGTGATAAGAGTGAGGGTTGAGAGTGAGCGGGATGGGGGTTGGGGTTGGTCTGTTCAGTTACGGCTGTCTTAGCGAAATAATTTCCCTAGTTCAGGAGATGTGGCAAATTGCATTTCATTAGAGATAGCCTTCTAGAAAATTGCTGGAGCGAGCGGTTCATATTTTTTTTCATCAAGTCATACAATTTCTTGGTTAGGATAGAAGGGTAAATCCATTGGTTGGCTGCTTCAAGTGTAAATAACAGACATATTGGCATATCTGTTGCATGCCCAACAACGGACATCATATTTTTGTTTCATAGTAATGCACGACATTCAACTGTATGTTACAACCTGGCAATGGCCCAGGAGACATCAGATCTGCCTTCTTGGCTTGGGGGGATCACGGGTAATGCACGCCTCCTCCCCCTTGATGGTGATGGCGAATTAGCACGGACACGGGGGGAGGTGATCAGGGCGAAGAGCGGGGCGGTTGGTTGAGGACTCCTCCATGGTGGTCCATTGGGAAGTACGGTGTGAAGGATAGAGGGCGCCATGGCGAAGGTGAGGTGGGCGTCACCCGGTTTTGAAGGAGAGGGCTGCAGTGAGAAATGTCCCGCTACGGCGGGAAACCGAGCGGGAAGGGGTGGGTCCGGCAGGAAAATAGAAGGGTGCGTTGTGGGGTGGGGTTTTTGTGTTGGGACCGCGTGTTGGAGGTAACATGGCAGATAGTCCAAAAATCACATTTCTCCCCCACATATGGACTGGATTTGGGGGAGCCCAGACTATCCAGACGGTTGAATTTTAGGGATCCCGCTAGGCGCCCATTTGATGTCCGAACCCGCCCGGACGTATGAGGGAGAAATGACTTTCAACCTTGGAGACGACCTTAATCATTTGTCTGATTCATTTATATGCATTGTAGCCCGTAACAATCCACGGACATTCTACTAGTTAATGATAAAGATATGATTGATACTATTGCTCTCACGTATCATAGTTCTATCTTATTCTTGAACTCTCCCTACTACACTTTAGAGGGGAAATTTGCTTATATCAAGGATTATATTTGTGATTTGCAATGTGCTCATGATGATTCTAGTGAAAGCTATACTATTGAATTTGCTGCCAACCCTTGCAATTTTTATGAGAGAGAAAGGAATAACTATAAGAGCCCTCTCTATGTCCGAAATACACTAAATTTGCAAGAAATTGCTTTTATGATGCATTGGTCTTTACCTATCTCTTAAGATTTATTATTGAATGCCAGGCCAATGCATAGAAAGTGGGCTAGACTTCGATATTACATGATCTATGTTACTTTTTGACCTCTACCTAGAACCCAATCATTAAAAATTAACATTGACTTTAATATTCCATGGGATCCTGAAGGAATGAGTACTTTATGCCTAGCTATATGGCCTTAAAGAAAGCGCTGACTGGGAGGCAACCTGGTATTTGGTATTGTATATTAGAGTCATTTTTGTTTCTATTTTTAATATAAAAAAGAAAAACAATTAAAAACTTTTTCAAAAAGAAAGGTGATTGAGGAAGGTGAGCATTGTAGAAGTGGGGGTCGACCTTGAACTTTTGTCCATGCCCATGGAAACTTTGTGAATCTTTTATCATTGAAGCTTCTCAACAAAAAATAATAATTACCCCATGTATCACCACTATATATTATCAAATGAAGTGCGAACAATTACCTTTAGCATAATTGGATTACTTAATGGTTGCTAGGCTAGCAGTTTCAACAGCTTTGGCTATCTTTTGGTAATTTGTGAAGGTTTGCAGGAGCATCATAAAATCTTGAAATTTTTACACCGTACGCAATCATGAGTTCTACGTATGTGCTAATTTTTTATGAGTTTTTTGTGAGGTATAAATCTTTGTTCAAAATCAATCTTTGTCCTTTACTTGTTTACAGTTATATATGCTCAGTTTTCAGATTCTTGAGGTTCTTTGAGAGTTCAATTATGATGGCATATACAGTAGCTATAAATGAGTAATTTTATTATGATTTTTATACAACACATTCAGGCTTACATTTTTATGTTTTGTGGACTAACCGCTTTGCGAGCCGTTTAAGTTTTGTGAAGATAAAGTTTTTTAAAACTTAAGGAAGGCATAATGATGAGGAAAAGATAGAAAAAGCAAAAAACCAGGCTTGGGTATGCCCCCGCATCCCTTTTACTCCAATGAGGTTGAAAGCTCTAAGCTTGGGGATGCCAATGCATCCCCCTCTTCCTCAAAATTTTAGTATGACTTTCTTGAACCTATTTTTTATCTTCATGAAATTTGTAATTTCTTGAAGCATCTATTTTATTTTAATTTTCAATAAAGATCACCATGCTTAGAGGATGGCATATGGTAGTGCTATATTTTATCAACATTGGGGCATGCCTTTATGAATTTTACTCTGTGTCCTTCACTTATATCTTTAGGGTAAATTGCTGAAGAAACTATTACTCTTTGTACTTCACTTATATCTATTGGAGAGTGGAATATGCTTGCATTGCTTTAATTTATATCTAGAGTAGACTTTTTAAATGCAAAATTGGGATTCTAGTGGTGGATTGACTAGCATTAGACTATTTTCTTAACTTTTAATGATTATTCAGTGACTATGGTTGGACCGGGGGCAACACGATGGTTAAATCCTACAAATCTCCCCCCTCGGGGTACTTAACTTTTGAGTCTTATGCAATATGATACCACAATGCTTTTATGTAGTTTTTCAGTGCTTTATGATTCAAGCAAGTTTGAAGCTTTCTACACTTCAATTTCGCGTTCAACTTCTAGCCTCTTCGGTACTCGGCATTACCCACTATCACATTAAGACAAGGTGCATCCTTTGCTGGTACATTCAACCCGGAGGGACACCTTCCTCCATTTCTCCCGCACATAAGCCCAAATATCTTTCTCAAAAAGTCCACCATACCTACCTATCATGGCATTTCCATAGCCATTCCGAGTATATTTCCATGCACTACCATCATCCTCATATTTTCATGATACAACATTACAGATTTGTTTTTCACATGCTATACACTTTATTTTGAGCTAGCATCTAGCATTGTCTTGTTATAGCATCATATTTAGTTTCTCACATGTACTGATAAAGGGTTATGATTACATTCAGTTGAAATTATGTCAAAAGTGTGTATTGATCATCATTGCAAGGTGTTGCTTCTACCAAAAAAAGAAAAAGAAAAAGGGATTAAATAAAAGATGCCCCAAGGAGGAGTCAAAAAGAGAGAGAAAAGATGTGTCACGGAGGCACCCAAAAAATACAAAAAATGAAATTAAAGATGTGAGAGAGAAGGAGCAACACCATTATCATTTTTAGTACACACAAATGTGCTTCACTGTCGAATTACTTTATGCATTAGAAAGTAGAAAGTTCATGAGTTTCATCTTGTCATTACACTAGTGGGGCACTCCCATTATAGAATTTGGCTTGTATATTCCAATGATGAACCTCCCCAAGTTCTCTAGGTCTTTATGAGCAAGCTAGTTGGATACAGCCTCACTTAGTCCATATGAGAGCTTTCACATATTCATAGCCCTATGTTCATCCTAGTTGTATGACAATCCCTACTCCTTGCCTTCACATTGCTTAATGATCAGCTGCGTTGATGCAAGACATTCTTTATCTTTGACTTCTCATCAACCCCATCATTATTATAGTTTCCCAATTAGTTTTATGCCTAAACTTGTGCTCTTTTCTACATTATTAGTTGCATGGTTGACTAACGCAGACTGATAATCTTGCTATTGTACTTGGTTTGGCCTCGGGTTGGTGTTCTGATGTGATTGCCATTGTTTAACTTCTTTTGACTATGACGGTCATTGCTTTTGTTCCCAATATAATTTTGAATTCTCATTATAAACCTTTGGCATTGGGAATTTTGACTTGACACATTGATTGTTGACGGGTACTTGGAAACTTGTCTATGTGCTTTGAGATAGCTAAGAATTGTTAAATATAGACAATTGCCTTATATCTTTTATCTGTTGTTTTAGATTAATCACACGAGAATTATGCTTAATGATCATGCTCTATGTTTAGGGTAGCATTACAACTTCAAATATTATTTCTTTGGGTTATCAACCTACATGCTGGAGGACAGGCATGGATTTAGTGTATGTATAATTTGAGAACTTTCCATGCCATTATCTTTTCTAATTATGCAAACTTTTATATTTATTTGGACTAACCTACTAATACATTGCTAGAAAGGCATAATTGCATGTTTAATGTTTGTGAATGCAGGAAATTTCTGGAACTCAGAAAACTATGGAAATAATCAGGCATAAATAGTTTCCCGTATCACGAACGCATGCAAAAGGGCGGAGCCAGGGGAGCCACAGGGGGGCCATGCACCCTGGCGCCAAACCGCATGGGGTGGACGTGTGGAGGCTAGTGACTTTTCTCAGGGCTGCCCTTTGGAGCGTAGCTTGTACGTGAATTTTTAGAACAACCTTAGTTTTTCCATAATTTTGGAGTTATGGATCTTTGGCTATCAATAAAACAATGACGGGGGACATATTTCCGCACCCCAGAAAAGGCACCACCAAAGTTAGATCCAATCTCGGGGGTGGCTCTTGTGTCCAAGCCACCAAAGCCATGAAAACCTGAGGAGAAACCCTTCTCCTTGAGGGAGGTGAAGCCTAAGGACTGAGAAGAAGGAGGGCCCCCCTTCCCCCTCTCTTCTGGCGGTGTCAGAATGCCGCCGGGGGACCCCAATTCCAGCCATCGCCTCCATCGACTTCGCTGCCATCACCATGTTCTTCTTGTATCCAGCGGGGTCTCCCTCTCTAAACCTCCATAATTCCCTACTAAGACATGGTGTTTAGTGCAATGAATTGTTACCCTATGATCTATTGCACTATTTATATTATGTCTGAGTAGTTTCCCTTCTCCTTATGGCGTTGGTTATCTAGTTTGATTGGTATGAATTGTATGTTTTGAAATGGTGTCATCCTTTGTGCTAGTGTATGGGTGAACACGTTCATTAGATCAACATTCTAGGGTTAGCAATATGTTATGATGAATTAATGAGTGGAGTTCGAAGTGACAGATATTATCGTTCCCTGAGTTTATGAGTCATGGCATGTGGGATAGAGAGGACCCATAGAACTGAAGGCTATGGTTGGGTTTACCTTAATAATTTCCAAGAGTAGGTGGGTTGCCGCTTGGAAGTTCAATCATAAGTGAGTTGAGCATAGGCCTTCTCACATATCAATTATAACAAGTATGTACATCAGTCATGTTATCGTAGCCACTTGCCTAGGAATAATTCCACCACCTTCCCCACAACCGCAAGACTTGCACTCTTTTATTTACATTAAATCTTTATGTGGCACCCCTATTTGACGAACCAGAGGCCATGTATACCAACCGAGTGATCAATGTATTTTGGTACACAGTACAACTTGGCATCAAACTGATCCACAATATATTATAACACATAAGGGTACAAAGACTCGGGGGTTATTAATATTACAACACTTGGCGAGGCAAAGGTGGCATGACACGTGTAACGACAATATGTACATTGTTTATCTATAAGATGGCCTCGGGTACTAGCGGCGGAATACACAGCAGAGTATCACAATAACCGGGGGGGTGGGGGTGGGGGGGGGAGGGGTCATCCCAAAGGGACCCTATTGAACCACGATCTAGAGCTCAATCTCGCTATCCTCAGAGAACTCGTACACGGGTTTTCCTGCATCTGGTATAATAAGCCAGGTGAGTACTTTGAATGTAATCACATGCTCACAACAACCAAAGTATGCAACAAGATGATGATATAGCATGCACATATATGACCATGTCAAGTTCAATGCATCTTGTTTATGTTATAGTTATAGTGAGTTAACCATTATTCCGATCCAGTAGAAAGGCAAAAAATAAAATACTAGCTACCCAAGATGGCCGAAGATCAGCGCAGAACTTGGGAGCAGTAATGGTAAGAAAATATAGCAGCCACCCAAGACAGCCGAAAAGCGACTCCGAGCATGGGGGCATTCCTACAAAGAGAACCTCAACAGCCACCCATGATGGATGGAAAGCAGCATAGAACATCGGGGCCCTATTGAAGAGAGACAATCGATAGCTGTCCAAGAGGACCGAAAAGAAGCACAGAGCACAGGGGCGCGTCGAGGAGAAATATAGTCAGCAGCCATCCCAGACGGCTAAAAAGCGGCACAGAACATCGGGGCCCTACTGACATAAGAAGAAGAAGCCTCCAGTCGGGCGTCGATTAGACACCACATTCATGGGGTGTGAAAAGAAGGTCAAATAAACATTCATCATTAATGTCATCATGTTCCATTACATTCTCTTGATCCATTGCCATCATGTCTGGTCATTCCAACTTACCACTCGACCACATCAGTGATCATTGTAATCTCCACATTCGATCACCTCTATGATCATCATAAAATCAACCCTCGATCACATCCGTGATCAAGATGAGTTCTTTCATCCGTATTTATGTTATACGTGAGTTTCCTTCATAATTGGCATTGACCACTTAGTGTGACTTATCTCGGACTATGTCCAATACCATGGACATGGCTATTCGAATAGATTCATACACTCTGTAGAGGTAGCACACTTTACCCACACCATGGACTCTCCCTGGTTCACCATGCCAATTTCTCAGGGTAAGCCAAGTAGACTTCCAACAAAACACGTATGCCCTAAGACACTCTTACCGCATCACAGACATGCCCATCCGGGTCACGTCATGGGTGAGAGACACTAGGCCCTTGCCAAATCCATGGCACTATCCCCGTCGGGATCCATCGTCATTTACCAAGCACACAATCGTACCGACCTAGGCTCTTGGGCTTAGACACTGCCTACCGAGCCAAGGTAGGGCACTCGTCGAACCTGACCACATGAGGTGACTAATAAGAGGCATATGAGTAGACCAAGTTAGGGCCTTCCCATATAAGGCAAATGTGGTCGAAGTTGATGACTTCGGTTTGGTGACACCATGACTTCACCAAGCCAATGAAGGAATTCAGTCAAGAAGTTCATTCAGGTTTATTTGGCAAGTTGGGGACCAAAGTATATTGAGAAACTAACTACCGGTAAACATGACCTTCTCCAGTGCTTTAGTCAGCACTATTGTGCAAGGAGATAAGGAAGGTTGAAAGGACTTGGTTGCCATCTTATTTGTTCTTCAGCCTTGCAAGTTTATTTCTATTATAGTCATTCCTTCATTGATAGAGTCTTGGATTAGGAGGTGCTTGGCGTGTCGGTTACCCAACTTGTAGGCTGGGCCAAAGACCCCCTAAGCACATCAAGTGGTGGGCCTCGTTCGTCTGATTGGAAGACTTGCCATGCATCCCAAGGTTTTGAGGTAGTCTCTAACATATTTTCCCTTAGATGCAACTGACTTATGTGTAACCCTAGGCACCCACGGTATCTATATAAACCGAGGGGTCAGGGCCGTAGAGGACAGATTCATTGACATACGATCTCACGGTAGATCACCAGTACTTTGTACCCCAGCCACAATCAATACAAGCAAAGCAGGACATAGGGTTTTACCTCTTCGAGAGGGCCTGAACCCGGGTAAACAGATATGTCCCTTGTGTCTTTGTTACCATCTAGCCAAGGCTACCATATCGGTATCCCCTACCTGAGATCCTCCGGTTTAGCTTCCTCATTCAATTTAACCAATCTTCTTGATCCAAGTCATAAGAATTATATACTTACTCATATTAAGAAAATATCATATGATCCATATTGCAAAAGTATCCATGCCCTTCTTTATATGCAATGTTGAACATTTTTATTAAGTTCAATCACATGACCAGGCATGAATGCTACTGTCTAGGCGAAATGTATGCAATGAAATGATAGAAGCATATGAATAAAGGCCAAGCAAAGTAATGCACTAATATCCATATTGCAATGATGCCAAAAATGCCTAAAAATGCATGTACTGACTATGGCCTTATCAATTCAGCAAACAATGGTGGTGATGGCTTGGCTTGGTGAAGGTGAGTGCCAAACTACCCAGGTTCTTCACCACCTAACTTAGTTCCTTATGGGAAAATATTTAAAAGCCATCCATAAATAAAACATAAAGAAAATGGCATTGCCTAGCCCATCTAGACAGATCGAAAAATTGCATTAGAATAGTTTTGGGAATGATAATTCCAAAAGAAAAATAGTCCAAAAAGAATCAGGTAATTTGGAGTTCTAGATTAAAAGATATAGCTGGTCAAAGTTGGGTCAGTAGAAGCATCTAAATTGATTTATATGAATTAACAGAAAACCAGATAATAGCCCACGTCGAAGGCATATTCGGACGATATGCCTCCACTCGTACTGCTTCAAGTGCGGGCTTGAGTCATTGACTGTGGGGCATCCTCGTCAGGTTCAAAAAAGAGAGAGAGGGGGAAAACAGAGACCGGCGGTGCTCACCGGCGCCAGACGATAGTGAGGAGATCGCAGGCGAGGTCGGTGATGTTATAGGTGGAAAGAGGGGATGACGGGGTCCTAGCTGTGGTCGAAAGAGGACGGGGATGGTCGGATGGCGATGCGCCCTTCCTCTCAGTGGTGGAGGTTGACGGGTGGTGGTCGATGGTGAGCTACCTTGCAAGAAGTTTCTCGGGTGAGCTACGCATCAGCGATAGAAGAGTCAGCAAGAGACGTGGGTGCAGGAAATCGAAAGGGAATCGACCGGAGACGGTGCTCAACATGTGCGGTGTGGCGGTAGAGTTTCTGGTCAGGGCTGAGGAAGGAGACCCTCATGGCCCTTCCTCGGGGGCTCTCTAGTCAATTGAGTGGTGGTGAGGAGTGGTGCAAGAGAGAGACTGTGAAGAAGATAGGGCTATATAGCCGGGCAGCATGGCATTGCCTTTGGTGCCACCGAGGGGTGCCGTGTGTGCGGCTTGGCACATTCTGGAGTGAGGCAGAAGGGGCAAGGGGCCTGGAAGACTCAGATGAAGATGATGCTGCGCAGGGGTGACAGTTGGGAAGGTCATAGGGATGCATGCCATGGGTGGGCACTGTCGCCACAGTGCACGGGTGCATGGTGCCGCCAGGAGGAAACGACTGAAGGTGAAAAGCTGGCAAGGACACCGCAGGGTCACCGAGGATTGTTCGGGCAAGGTGGAGCACAAGCACATGGCCAGAGTTAGCACGACGCCTCGAGGACTGCCTCGGGGCACCGTTTTGGCCTGTCAAGCATGAGGTGACCCAGTGCCAGTGGTGTCTGCGCACTGTGGTCGAACGTTTATGGGGAAACAACCGCAAACATGTGCACTGGTGCTGGCACAGTCCACTTACCAAGTTTGAGGCGCAAGGGTTGTGTGTAGTGAGGGGTACACTACTGGGAAAAGGCTTCTAGGTTGGCTCACATTAGTGGCGGGCGCACTCTAGCACCTGCCATTGGTAATCTGTCAAATTACCAATGGCAGGCCCAAAACCGAGCCTGCCACTGCCATTTGTTTATCAGTGGCGGGCGCCAGTCTGCAGCTGCCACTCGTAACATCTATGCAGATTAGCTGTGGGACAAATGTTACTAATGGCAGGCACAAAACCGCGGCCGTCACTGGTACCCGAGTTACCAGTGGCGGATAGGTACATGCACCCGCCACTGGTATTTTAGATCCCATGACTATTCTGCCCAAAAATACCATTGGCGAGCCGATATTGTTGCCTGCAACTGGTGAGGGAGTCCTGGTTTAAGGGGTCCTCGGGAGGACGACCTATTGCTTATGGGCCGGACTATATGGGCCACTTGGCGGATACTAGATGGATTGAAGACCCTGTCTCTAAGAAGGAAGCTTCGAGAATCGTGGCTTGTCCTCCATGTTTAGAGTAGTGAATAGGCATGTTTATCCCTTCAACGTGTAACCGACCATGTGTAAACCCTAGGTACCCTCGGCGTCTATATAAGCCGGAGGGTTTTAGGTTGTAGGCCAACAGAACTCATCTAGGGTTTTAGCTACTTGATCTCGAGGTAGATCAACTCTGTAATATCTATATCATCAATATAATCAAGCAGGACGTAGGGTATTACCTCCATAGGAGGGCCCGAACCTGGGTAAAACCTTGTCCCCTTCGTCTCTTGTTACCATCGATCCTAGTCTCACAGCTCGGGACCCCCTACCCGAGATCCGCCGGTTTTGACACCGACAACTGGTAACTCAAGTAGCAGTGGTGGGCGTGGTTTTGTGCATGCCACTAATAACTTTTTTCTGCCCGCCACTACTAACTCAAGTAGCAGTGGTAGGCGCTTTTTGTGTGCCGGCCACTCGTATTTTTGTGTGCCATTTTTTTGTAATGTTAGGGTTTTAGTGTTTTAGGTTTAGGCTTAGGGGCCAAAAAATTCTACATTAAAAGTTCATCATTTAAAGTTTCATGTAAGAGTTTGGTCCCTTTTACTGTTAATAAGCTATTTTTACGACATTAAATAGAATTCTAGGTATTTAATGGAGGTAAAAGCACTTAAAGGCTTAAATATAGCAGACAGACCCGAAACAATGCCAAATTTTGGCTTGTCACATGTAATGGTGTATGTTGAGTGTGGAAAAAGTATGAACACTAACCGAGGAAGGAGCGGTCCCTTCGAGTGCAAACTGGTCTATTTCAAAAGTCTAGAAATGCACTTAATTGCTTAAATATAGCAAATGGATCCCTGAAAATGCCAAATTTTGACATGATACATGTAATGATGCGTATTCAGTGTGGAAAAAATTTCAAGGTCAACTGACAAAGCAACACTCGATTGACCTGCAATCTTGACCCGTTCCCTCTCGAAACCTAGTTTCTTCCTCGGAGATGGTCCGGTTTTTAAGAAGACTACGTGACAACTTTTGTGAAACATTCTATATTTTTTATCACAACATCGATGGGTCATATCATGACACCATGCAAAATTTCATGATTCTCGGGCGTCATTTGAATTTTTCTGAATTAAAATGCCAATAACCACAATGTTGGTGCCCCAATCTCGGCCACTTGGTGTGTTGGACTCCTAATTTTTCCTTATCACAAGGACTAAACTGATACTAAAGACCACTAATAAGAATTTTGAACCCATTTTTGGCGATTACACTAGTAGAAAACATGGCTTTGGTTCTAGGCCGAACGGAGCAATAGTCCTGGTCGAGTTACGAACCGGGACTAATGTGAGCATCAGTCCCGGTTCGGGCGGCTAGGACGCCGGCCGGGGCTCGGCAGGCACCAGTCCCGATTCGAACGGGACCTTTAGTCCCGGTTGGTGATACCAACCAGGACAAAAGGTGTTGCGCCAGGAGTGAGGCCCTTTCGTCCCGGTTGGTGTCTCCAACCGGGACTACAGGTCTGTCTTCAGTCTCGGTTTTAGACACCAACCGGGACTACAAGTTTGCCTATATATACCCTCGCCCCTGCCCGCCCTCTCCTCTGTTTTTCCTCATATGAGGTGGGAGGTGTGTGCTAGTTTGTTTTCCCTTCCTATGCAAAAGAGGTGTTCAATTAAATTCCTGTGAGCATGATGCCAGTTGAGTTCACAAAAGGTGCAAATTTTTCGGTTATCTTGTATATGCCGATCCAAGCCTCGACAAGAGGAGTTTTGGTCGCTTTCTGATGGTAGGATTGTTCAAGTAACTGTTCGGCATATATAAGATAACCGAATAATTTGCACCTTTGATTCCGGGTTGAAAGCCATAGTTATGCACCACAAGTATTCTGATGATCACTGCAGTTACATGCAGGTGATGTATTAACTGGCAAGGTTGGCATCAGTTTTAATTTTTGGTAAATGTATGTTTCTTTCCTAGTACAAATATGCATAATAGACAGATATGTGGATCCATTGGTGGGCCACCTAAAAAGCATGTGCTCTCTTATCGCCGATTCATGAAAGGGTCAAAAGGGGAAGTTGATGATATGTTGAGGGCTGGGAAATCAGAGAATCCTATGAGAATAGTGTATTGTTTTGGCATATCTCATGAACATCCAGGCACCTTTATATTATCTTACATCAGGAGTACAAACCCACATCATGAGTATGGTACCTATCAAAAATAATATTAACTTAAAATTATGTAAAATTTATGTGAACAAAAAGTATTTTATAATATTCTTCAATAGCAAAAAGAATCAACTAAAAAGCTTTTTATAAAACTCTATTTATGATCAAAATAATATTAACTTAGAATTAAATAAAAAAATCAACTAATAATACAAATTGTTTCTGATCTAAAGTAAAGTTAATAGAAAGTAAAATTTATCCAACTAAATTTTTCATAAAGTATTTTTTCTTAAAAACTTTTCATAATGCTACTGTTTCTGAATCTGGTTAAAAGAAAACTAAAACCAAAAATAGGAAAGTTAGATACAATCCCGGTTGGTGGCTCCAAGTCCGGATGAGAGGAGTTTTGGTTGCTTTCTGGTGAAACTGAGGACAACATATCAGATGGTAGGATTGTTCAGGTAACTGTTCGACATATATAAGATAAGCGAATAATTTGCACCTTTGATTCTGGGTTGAAAGCCATAATTTTCTCGAAGTGGCTGAGGCAAACAAGTAGAATGGTTTTATGTATTGTCCATGTACTGCCTGTGACCGTCTTCACCGCCATCACTTTCTCTCTAGTGTGAGTTTCCGGACTTATAGCTGGAAAGTGCCACTTCGGACAAACCGGAGGGAATCTTTGTAAGAGCTAGCTAGGGCATTTTGGCATTTGAAACATGATCTTAGAAAACAATTATTTGAAAGAAAAATTGAAAAGAGTTGAAGATGAGAAGATGAAATTGGAGTTGCATGTTGCCGATGTCGTCGATCTACACAAGATCCAGATGGATGCAATGCGCTTGAAGATTATAAAGATTAGAAAATATGCCATTGATAATGAGGCTTGGTATCATTATGTTGTTGGATCAATTGTTACCTTAGTTGCGATTTTGATCGCATTTGTTGTTGCATTTAAATGTTTTACATAGTTGTATGTTAGTTTCAATGTATGTTTTAATTAGATGCTCTAGAGAGATGTATGTTGTTCTATGAGAACTATGTATGAACTTTATGTATTTATTTTTTCAGTAATAACATTTGATCACTACTGTACTTTGGTTTTAATGTGATGATGAACTTGTATTAATTTGGTCATTTCTCTATTCATGATGTTCTCTAATGGTTTTTGATATACTTAATTATATAATGCATGCAGATGAACCGGCAATGGATGTACGGTGACCGACGCACCTCTGACTACATTACGGGCCTGCATCATTTTCTCGAAGTGGCTAAGGCAAACAAGCAGAATGGTTTTATGTATTGTCCATGTACTATCTGTGGGAATACGAAGGATTACTCTTCCTCGAAAACCCTTCACTTCCACCTGCTTGAGAAGGGTTTCATGCCACACTATAATGTTTGGACGAAGCACGGAGAAAGAGGGGTTATGATGGAAGACAACGAAGAAGAAGAGGATGATGACAACTATCCTATGTTCCCTGAATACGGTGATACTGCAACGGGGGAAGTTGAAGATCAAGAGGCTCCAGATGTGCCCGATGATGATCTTCGCCGGGTCATTGTTGATGCACAGAGAGGATGCGAAAGTGAAAGGGAGAAGTTGAAGTTCGATCGCATGTTAGAGGATCACAAAAAAGGGTTGTACCCAAATTGCGAAGATGGCAACACAAAGCTCAGTACCGCACTGGAATTGCTGCAATGGAAGGAAGAGAATGGTGTATCTGACAAGGGATTTGGGAAGCTACTGAAAATAATGAAGAAGAAGCTTCCAAAGGATAACGAATTGCCTGACAATACGTACGAAGCAAAGAAGGTTCTCTGCCCTCTAGGATTAGAGGTGCAGAAGATACATGTATGCCCTAATGACTGCATCCTCTACCGCGGTGAGGAGTATGAGAATTTGAATGCATGCCCGGTATGCGGTGCATTGCCATATAAGATCAAATGAGATGACCCTGGTGATGTTGAGGGCGAGCGCACCAGGAAGAGGGTTCCTGCCAAGGAGATGTGGTATGCTCCTATAATACCACGGTTGAAACATCTCTTCAGAAACAAAGAGCATGCCAAGTTGTTGCGATGGCACAAGGAAGGCCATAAGAAAGATGGGAAGTTGAGAGTACCCGCTGATGGGTCGTAGTGGAGAAAAATCGAGAGAAAGTGGCTAGACTTTGCAGGTGACGCAAGGAACTTATGGTTTGGTTTAAGTGCAGATGGCATTAATCCTTTTGGGGAGCAGAGCAGCAATCATAGCACCTGGCCTATGACTCTATGTATCTATAACCTTACTCCTTGGTTGTGCATGAAGCGGAAGTTCATTATGATGCCAGTGCTCATCCTAGGCCCTAAGCAACCCGGCAACGACATTGATGTGTACCTAAGGCCATTAGTTGATGAACTTTTACAGCTGTGGAATAAAAAAGGTGTACGTGTGCGGGATGAGACTGAAAGTATATATTTGGACAAATGCAAGAAGAATGTGTACCTGGGACATCGTCGATTTCTTCTGACCAAGCATGCCTTAAGAAAGAAAGGCAAGCATTTCAAAGGTGAGGCAGATCACCGAAAGAAGCTTCTCCTCCGTACTGGTGATGATATACTTGATATGGTCAAGGATTTACAAGTAATCTTTGGAGATTAGCTGTACTTCTTGGCCAGGACACCATCTTTGACTGTATTGACTTTCCAAGGGTACGAGATAAATGGGAATACATTTTACACGATTGCCCAAGATAAAAAGAGCACCAACCAAAACAGTGGTGTCCGCTTTGATGCAGCAAACACCAATGGGGCAAAGGACACATATTATGGTTACATAGAGGACATATGGGAACTTGACTATGGACGTGATTTTAAGGTCCCTTTGTTTTGGTGCAAATGGGTTAATCTGACAGGAGGCGGGGTACAGGTAGACCCGCAGTACGGAATGACAACAGTGGATCTCAACAATCTTGGGTACACAGACGAACCATTCGTCCTAGCCAATGATGTGGCGCAGGTTTTCTATGTGAAGGACATGTCTACCAAACCGAGAAAACGAAAAGATAAGGAAGCGAATACATCATACGATGAGCCAAAGCACCACATAGTTCTTTCCGGGAAAAGAAACATCGTGGGATTCGAGGACAAGACAGACATGTCAGAAGATTATGAAAAGTTTCATGAAATTCCTCCCTTCAGAGTGAAGACTGACCCAAGCATCATGTTAAATGATGAAGATTATCCATGGTTACTGCGCAATAAGCAAGGGGCACACGCGAAGAAATAGTTTTATACCCCAAGATCCCACTGTGGGATGTGACCGGCTTCACCGCCATCACTTTCTCTCTAGTGTGAGTTTCCGGACTTATAGCTGGAAAGTGCCACTTCGGACAAACCGGAGGGAATCTTTGTAAGAGCTAGCTAGGGCATTTTGGCATTTGAAACATGATTTTAGAATAATTATTTATTAAGTTATGAAATTTCAATTATTCCTATCCTTTCAGTCCCAAGTTTTGAAAGGTTGATCATACGCGGTTAGTCCCGGTTGGTGGCACCATATAAAATAACAAGGTTAATATAGACATGGCTTAAACGTCTTGACATAGATGAATACAGGAGAAGCATCGGAGATGATAAGAGAGAAACGTTGTATGCCATAAAGTTAGATGTACTATGTGGTTTCTCTGATTGGAGGACCCTTCATGCCGAGCCAAGTCTAGATGAGGAGTTCTCTGGTTGCTTTCTGGTGAAACTGAGGACAACATATCAGATGGCCATTCTCATGAACATCCATGCACCTTTATATTATCTTACATCAGGAGTTCAAACCCCACACCATGAGTATGTTGGGTTATAAAACTCTAGTTATGATCAAAATAATATTAACTTAAAGTTATATAAAATTTATGCAACTAAAAATTTCATAAAGTATTTTTTGTTAAAAACTTTAATAGCAAAAAGAATAAATGAAAACTAGGCATGTATGCATCTGTTTAAAAGAAAACTTTAGAATTAAAACCAAAAATAGGCATGATCTCTTTCATTAACACAGAAAGAATATGAAAGTTTTGCATTTTTTAGAATTTCATATATTTTGTTGAAATTCGTTGATAATCATGTGTATTACACATAAGTGAGTATGTATAAAAATTAGGATGTGATTTGAAGAAGGTCAAAAAATTGACATAACATATGCAAAAAATAAAAAAATGCCCGCCTACTAGCAGGAGAATTCACACACCACGGCCTGCATATGAATAGAAACCCAACTATATATGGGCCAAGATGCAGGTCCGCGGGGCACGAATATCTGCTGTCAGTAGGCCCCACAGGGCAGAGAGGGGCCAGGTTAGATGATGAACTGTCTCCTTTGAGAGGAACTTGCCAAGGTAGCCTTAGGCGGGCTTATAAACCGGTGCAAGCGCCTCTCGCTTGGCGAGGTGGGACTAAACTCCCACCACCCCTCGGTTGTGCCAGGACCAACCCTTTAGTCCCAGCTGGTGGCTCCAACCAGGACTAAAGGCCCCCCTTTAGTCCCGGTCTGAGCCACCAACCGGGACTAAAGGCCTGGGTTTCGCGCCCTTTGGGCTTGTGAAATTCACCTTTAGTCCCGGTTGGTGGCTCGGACCGGGACTAAAGGACCCCCTTTAGTCCCGGTTGGAGCCACCAACCGGGACTAAAGGGTGGGGTATATAAGCAGCACTTGGACAATTTTCCCCCAATCTCTCCCATTCTCTCCCCTGACGGCGAACCGCAGGACGACGCAGCCAGGCTGCTGCGCCGGAGATCGCCGTCGCCTCCGAGCCCGCTCGGCCTCGTCGCCGGGCCTCCTCGCCATCACTACCCCCGTCGAGCTCCGCTGCTTCGACTACAAGGACCGGTGCCGTTCTCCGTCGATCCCGCGCCGCCATTCTCCGTCGATCCCGCTCCCGTCTGCTGCTACTAGTCCCTCAACGAGCCTTCGTGTGCTCCTCGGTGAGCACCGCTCTTTCCCCCTCTGTTTCCTGCCTCGATCCGTCACCGTGGTGTCTCTTTGGATGGTAAGAATGATGGCAAGGTTGGATGGACAAATTGAATAACTTGCAAGTGCAAGTTTTGGTGGAATTTATTTAGCTACAAACAATAGTGATGTAGTTATATGCTAGATATGGACCAGGATTGAAAAGAGAATGTTGTGGCCAAACTTTTCAAATGAACAAGATGGATTTTTGCATAAAAGTGATCTATAGACATCAGAGGGTCTCACAGTATTTTGTGGCATTTTTATAATTTTTTTGCCATGGAAATTGAAAAGAGAACGTCAAGTGTTGTATTTTTGTTTATTTTCTGTAGTGTTCATAGATGTTTTGGTTCTGTGTAATATAGCTAGAAATATGGTATTTGTTGTGTGCGAGTGTGTGCGTTTGGATTTATTATAAAATATGGTATTGTTTTTACTATTGTTAAATGAAATATTATTTGCTAGCCACAATTTGTTCTCGTCGACGATGCCCATCCCGCATCCTCGTCGTCGACTCGGCGCCGACAACCAACTGCGCCATGTCCGGGACTGGGCTCCGCCAGGCTGGCACTGGGAGATGCTACCTTCCGGGGCGCGCAGCTTGGTGAGGAATCTGGGTCTCGTCGTCGACCCGGGGCTTCTTTGGTGGTGGTCGTGCGGGCCACTATCAGTGCGGAGGCAGCCGGCAACTAAGGAGGTGGTACGTCGCCGTGTCAGGGAGGAGGACGAGCATGTCCGTCGCTACATGGTTTCATTGGACGTCAGGTTTCCAATACCTGGCAGTTCCTTCAGGGATCTCACCCAAGCTATGATCATGTGATGGTTCCTTCTCTTTGGGTGTCCACCGCCCGCACCTCAGGAACCGCGAGTCAACTAGATTATTCGATAATATTCGAGCTGTATTAGTGATAATATTCGATGCTCCATTAACTGGATTATTCGAGATGTATTAGTGATGTTATCTGATAATATTATATGAAGAGTCCCTGACGATCGCCGGTGATATTATATGTATTAGTGATATTATATGATGATCTTTCTAAAAAAAATTGCCGTCGATTTTTAATCTTAGAATCATGAATGTCGACGTCGTCTGACGACGAGGAGAGGTTCCCTGAGTGCCCTTTGTGCTAGGATGACAGGGGTATATGTGACATTTATTCTCACCTAGACAACGGTACATCCTTCACAGTCAAGCTAACGGGAGAATTTAGTATTATTACAGTATGTAAAGACTCTATGTATTTTTTGATAATGAAGTATGACGTGTGCTTTTTTGCTTTAATTAACCTTTAATTTTCTTTTGTACAATTTGACTAGTGCGTTCCCTGCCATGCAAGATTCGCTGTCTTGGACAAGTTCCATTTCAAAGAGAAGGGTAGTACAGAGCCTAAGATAGCTCACCTAAGAACGGAGAATTACACTTTTGTTGTTAAGGTGAAAAATAACGAAGATCACACATATTTTGGTTGTTCTAATTGGAGAGCATTTTGCAAGGCGTATGGGTTGGATGAGGACATGAACATTACCTTCGATCTTGGTAATGACGATGTTCGTGATAATAATATAGAAATTTGGATGCATGCGGAGGATGACTTGATTCCAGTTCTACCCTCCAGGTGCATTTGTCAACAGATTTGTTAGGTAATTTATATTGATTATTGAAAAGTATTTGGTACTCATTCTGACTAAATTTCTTTATGTTTAATTATTAGCTTATTTCCGTGCTACAAGAACTACCCGACAGATAATTGATCGGACCTACTACAGTTATGACTCCAAGCTAACTTGGTTGGAGAAAAATCATCTGATATCATTTATTCATGATGTTGAGTATCATGCTAAACATTACATGACTGGCAACATTTATCATGGATATGTGCCACTAGTGCATAAGTTGAACCGTTATAACATCACTTCAAACAACTTTGTAAGATATTTGTTACCATTGCGTCACTAGTCCATCTTTTTCATACATTGTTGTTAAGCAAAACTAGTTTGCTAACTATGTTATTTTTACTAATATTCTTCAACAGGTACTCCCCCCAGAGACCGTGCCTAAATGGATGTTTAAAAATGGTGATTTGCAAATGGTTAGCATACGGCCACTCCCGATTAATTACAGTGGTAAATATAGGATATCTCAAAGTGAAGAAACCCTGAAAATCAAAGGATGGGGAAATGCAATACAAGCATCCACGCTACCACTTGGAGAGGAATACTTGCGCATCCCACAAGTTGGAGATAGGTTGATCTGTGTTCTTCAATGGGGAGATGTCGGAGTTCGCCTTTATTATGCTTTCTTAACTAAGAGAAAGCAGTAGTTAGTGTTTCAACCTTCTGATAACTACAATGATGATGAGTTGATTAAGATGATGATGATGAGTTGTTATATGACATATACTAGTACAAATTAGATGGATGCAATAGACCAAGTTGAATTAGAGGAAAATACGATGTTGCGACGCATCATCGTATTTTCCTCTAATTCAACTTGGTCTATTGCATCCATCTAATTTGTACTGATGTTGGATGTTGTTGTTCCATAATTTGTACTGATTTTATATATTAACATGTGTAACCGCGTGAAAATACAATATAAATATAAAAGAAAATGAAAACACAAAATGAAACACGGCCTTTTAGTCCCGGTTGGTGTTACCAACCGGGACTAAAGGTCCTCCTTCCTGGGCGCCCGACAGCGGACATGAGGAGCTCCTTTAGTCCCGGTTAGTAACACAACCGGGACTAAAAGTGAGGGCCTTTAGTCCCGATTGATTAGTCCCGGTTGCAGAACCGGGACTAAAGGCCCTTCAGAACCGGGACCAATGCCCTGTTTTCTACTAGTGTTGCTTCATGTACCTATAGTTCAAATTTGAATTATATCCATTAAATGTTTAGAAATGAATTTAATGGCCTAAATATAGCAAACGGGCGTTGGAAAATGCCAAATTTTGACATGATACATATTATGGTGTGTATTGAGTGTGGAAAAAAATTCAAGGTAAACCGTGCAAACTTAGCCCGGTCCTCTTGAAACCTAGTTTCTTCCTCGCACATGCTCCCTTTTCTTGCTCACATTATCTGCGGCCGTGCGAGGGGTGGGTAGCCCACTGCTAGAATTTCCAAAATAATAGAAAAAATGGAAAAATAATATAGAAGTGGCGGGCCCTAGAAAATACCGGCCACTAGTAATTGTACTATCTATGGCGGGCGCACTATAGCGCCTGCCACTAGTACTTGGGCAATCCTGCATGGTTGAAATGATGCATTCTGATTGGTTGGACAGTGCCTCCGATGGATTGCCATCCCGGTCGTCTATTTTACTCTTCCTCCCATCCATCTGCCTACCTAACCTGCATCTCCCTCTCTCTCTCTCTCTATATATATATATATATATATATATATATATATCCCCTCTCACCCCTCTATCTCTCCCAAACTCCCTCTGTCTCTAGAACCCCCTCTCAGTGCCTCGAGCTGCTCCGACATGGAGCTACTCCGGCATGGAGCTGTGGTGGCATGGAGGTAGTCCAACACCGCCTCACTCTCCTCTCTCACGAACTCCCTCTCAGCACCATGAGCTGCGGTGGCATGGAGCTGCTGCTGCGGCGGATGGAGGGCAGAAGGGCGCGGGGCGGGAGATCCAGCGCGTGTGACGGCAGATCCAGAGGGCGCGCGCGTGGCGGCGGAGCTGCTGCGCATGGTGGATGGAGGGCAGAAGGGCGCAGGACGGCGGATCCAGCTTGCGGCGGCTGTGCCAGCCTAGATATTGCGTGCGTGCGTGCTTGCTAGATTCCTGGGCAGGGACAGGCCCGCATCATGGCGTACCGCTGCTACGATGCCGGGAGGTGTGTCTTTTTTTTAATTTCGAAAATCATACCTATGGCCGGCAGGAAAAAAGGACCGCCACCCGTACGTTTCCCTACCTGTGGGGATAAATATTGACGCCCACCATTGATAGTGTGCGCCACCAGTGGCGTGCTGTGGCACCCCGATTCAGCGAATTGGAGGCCTCGTGTTCCAGCCCAGAGATCTTTGCCTTCTGGAACATGGTACAACTTGATATAGAATAAACCATGATTTAATAAAGTACTAAGAGTACAACGTCTTGATATTACAATACTCTTGCGAAGCAAGGCGGCACTACTCATGCAGCTACACTCTGTACATTATTCTCCAAACGATTTGGTGTCAAAATACTAACGTTGAAAGTGAAATAACACAGCGGAAAGCTTGACGATGGCGCGACTCCAAACGAAAGGAGCACTGCTGGGACACGTCTTAGACGGCCTACTCGAAATTCTCGGGGCACTCCTCTATGGCCTCTCCTGCATCTGGCATCATAAGCCAGGTGAGTACTTTGAATGTACTCGCAAGCTCACAAACAATCCAAAAGCAAGCAAACAAGCAAGAACATGGTACTTAAACAAGAAAACTGATTACAGACTTAAACAGTAAAACAACCAGATTAACCAGTGTGAAAACTTAGCCTGCCCGTTTAATATCCTGTGGACCAACTCCCGGCATGATCCCCGATCATCCGGTACTCTTCAACTGACCACCTCATGATCGATGCAAATCCCTATCATCTCTTACTTCCCTTAATGTAGTTTGTTCATGAGATTCATCAAATAGTGTGACTTAGTATGAACGGCATGTAATACCGAGGACGCGGCTATTCGAATAGATTTTAAACACTCTGCAAAGGTTGTACACTTTACCCACACCATGGACTAATAGTCCAACAAATCCCACTTACAGCATGGCCCTCCTATCGTGCCACCGACCTCCCGCAGGCTAGCCTACAAGAATCACGGTCTATGCCTACGGTTAAAACCATAGGCAAAGCGCCAAAAACCGTAGGCATAGGCTATGCCTACGGTTACCGTAGGCATATCCCCGTCGGCATAAATAGCATCGGTATACCTCCACCGCCCGTAGGCGTAGAAAAACCGTCGTCATACATGATATATGCCTACGATTGCCGTCGGCATATATACCCGTCGGCAAAAACATTTGACAGCGCATCAGTCATGTGTCGTACGCACACGTGCATACCTCAGATGCCGACACATGTCAACTATATACCTACGGTTTAACCGTCGGCGTATATCATATTCATGCCTTCGGTTCAACCGTAGATGTATATTGGACACGTGGCGGCATCTGGCACGCCTCCAGCCGCATGTCTATGCCTATGGTTCAACCGTAGGCATAGAGGACACGTGTCATAACCTCGTAGCTCGAGCTAGGGCTATGCCTACGATTAAACCGTAGGCATAGTTTTGGCCAAATTTTTTTGCTAGTTTATGCTTTTGCACTGCAAATAAAATAGGTACAACAGCAAAACCAATATATATATATATATATATATATATATATATATATATATATATATATATATATATATCAGAATTTGCATCACACAACTATATAGCATCATCAAATCATCTATTGAACCAAAATATAGAGCATCGACTACATAGCATCAATATAGCATGAACATCAAACATAGAGCATCCACTACATATCATCAATATAGCATGAACATCAAACATAGAGCATCATATTGTCCAGCATAGCATCATATCGAAGTCCTAGCTGAAGACCGTCGGCCGACAAGCAACGCCCACCACCAGAACCCGAAGTCCACCTCCAAATAGCATCATCACTACAAAATGAATAATCACAGCCATTTAGGATGGCATTTTGTCTATTTCTAGGTTTGCGGCTTTGGAAATGTTATAACTATGAAAAATGCATCTTGAGAGTAGGGGACTTACAAAAAGAGGTGATCCACGGCTCGAGGTAGAACCACCAGAACCTGGGTTATGAACTGGGGTCACCGGGCTCCGTGAAGCAGGAGTACCATCACCAGGAGTGTATGATGCTTGGCCGGATCCCTACATTGTGTTCGAAAGTGACATTAAGAAGAGATCTCAAGCTATTTGTTAAAAAAATGATAGGTAATGCTTGACGTGTTTGGCATTGTACTAACCGGAGTCTCGTCGTCACCACGTGTCAAGAATTCCTCGATCGTTAGCATTACCGGGGTTGGCCCAGGATTGGGTGGTGCCAGTCCCATTGGTGCTGCCCGAGTGCCATGTTCCATCCAAATGTATATATTCTGCACGTTAGTTGACAAAGCAAAGACGGAAGTCAAAAATAGTGAATGCAAAAAATTTAGCTAGCTTGGCTCTAAGCGGTGAAAACTAACTAACCTGCAACTGTTGGGCGCGGTACTCCTCGAGTCGAGCCCGTTTGGCTTCGTGTTCAGCAACCTCTTGACGATAAGCTCTGACATACCTAGAATAGGCATCCAATTTGACACAGTGAATCTAATCAGCATAACCATGCAGAAAAGAAATGTGTGAACGAGGATGAATAGGAGAGATGCTTACTTCTTCCTCTCTAGAATGACTAGGACGTGCCCGGGATGGGTTAGCCACACTCGCGCTAGTGCTGGAAGCCCGGAGCTGGACGTAACTGATGGTGGGCTGGAACACGCTGCCAAGAACCCCCGAGCAGCCATGTGGCATGCCGTGTGCCCACATAACCACCGCCGTCTCGTTGGTCTCCGACACTATGGGATCATTACCAGGAGGATTCCGCTCACTAAACGATGCCTTATAGTTTGTCAGATGCTCCTCTGACCAGCCATAGTAAGGGCTCTCCCCCTCCTTAGGATCGTTCCGCACACGGCCAAGCGACCACACCTCAATATGTGAGATGGGCCTCTTCAACAGTACTTGTCATTCGCATACTCGTTTCTAAACAGAAGGCAATTCTTTGGACAAACATGTATCTTCTCATAGTCCATAGACAACGCCTTCATGATTTTCTTCATCTCATACATGCTTTTCGGAAGTTCATGATCCTCAAGGAGGCTGTTACCCCATACTCCCAGAAATGCTTCAAAGCAAGCTCGGCTACAGCTATACTCGGCCTTGATTGCCACCAATTGCGAGATGGCATCCAACTGAGAAAGTTTGGCTCCCTTGTAAAGAGGTTTCTTTGACGTGGCCAACATCCGCACGAACTCCTTTGCGGTTTCCTCCGGTTCCTTTGGCTCATTCTCTGAAGGTGTGGAATGTGGCATCTCTACAGCACGAATATCATCGACCAAGTTTCTTACCACATCGTCCTCATGATCATCGATGCGTTGTCACATCACCTCCTCTCTAACACGCCCCTCCTTGGCAAAGTTTACCGGCATGGTAAAGTTTTTCATATACCCATACTTGCAAAGGTGTTTGTCATCTTAGACTTTTGTAGGCGATGACGGTTCTCGCACCGGACACAAGGGCAATGTGGGGGAGCTCTCTTTGGACCACGGTGGACCTCCTTCAAGAACACATCGGTTTTCGCAGCCCACTCTTCGGTTGTTCTATTCAGACCGATATGACCAATGTACATCAACTCATTATCAGCCATCCTCTGCTTTATTGGGAGCCACACAACAAAATTAACATTTCATTCAAATTAATCATATCAAATTAATAGCACCACTTTTTTATTTTCTACCGGGTTTACGAGATAGGGCAAAGAATCCACCTACTTCTCTAATAGGTAAAGAGGGTCCTAATCCCACCCGAGGATGTGTAGATTGAGTACGTTCTCCATGCTCTACCCCGTTCCGAGACAGAATTTCGGCAGCACCTCCCCGCTGTTCTCCAGATACACGTCTCGGCAAAAGCCGAGAGAGTATGCATCCAGAGAACAACGGGGAGGCGCTGCCAAAATCCTATCTCGAAACGGGGTAGAGCATGGAAAACGTACCCAATCTACATATCCTCGGGCTGTCCGTGGAAAACACTGGACAATCCGAAAGAGTTAGGGTTATAAATATGCAAATGAATGCATATTTATCGATGTAACTCTTCCGGACGGGAGACACCTAGGTTACGCGACTTGACGCAAAAATAAAATCTAGTGACATGATTAAAAGAGCGTAGGAGGAGGAGGTGGATTCATAGCTCACCCTCGGTTGTAGAGGAAGTAGTCGAACAACGGTGGGATCAGCGGCGGGGCGGGAGCAGCAGCGGCACACCGGCGGGGCGGGAGCAGCAGCGGCACACGACAGCAGGGCGGGATCATCACCGCCACACGCCAGCAGCAGGGAGGGAGCAGCGGCGGCACACAGCAGCAGCGGCACACCGGAGGGGTGGAAGCAGCAGCGGCACACAACAGCAGGTCGGGAGCAGCAGCGGCACACATCATTAGGGGGGCTCACCGGCGGGGGCTGGGGTCGGGCGGAGCTAGCCGGGCGGGGCCTCGGCTGGGATGGGAGAGGAGCCGCGGCGACCGGGCGGGGTGGGGCGGCGGCCGGGCGTGGCGGAGCAGGGTTCGGGGCGGCGGCCGGGCCGAGGGGGTTGGTCGGGGCGGCGGCCGGGCCGAGGGGGTTGGTCGGGGCGGAGTAGGGCGGGGCCTGGGCTGGCACGGGGGAGGAACCGCGGTGGGTCGGCGGCCGGTCGGGGCAGAGCTGGGGCCGAGGTGGTGGCCAGGTGGGACGGAGCAGGGCGGAGATGGGGCGGGGCGGTGGTCGGGAAGGGCTGGGGTTGGGAGAGAGAGTGAGAGAAACGAGATGTGGAGAAGGTGCGTCTGTGGATAAGGTGGATAAGGTGCACCCAAAAAAAAGTGGATAAGGTGCGTTTGGCTACGGTGAAACCGTAGGCAAAGGTCTATATGCCGACGGTTAAACCGTAGGCATAAGCGCTTCTATTTTTTTCTTCACACCATCAAGTATAGGTCTACATTCCTCACATGAACATAGAAGAAGAAGTTTGGTGGAGGAACCGAAGGAGAAAGCGCCGGCGGCGTCGTCGAAGCCGGACAAATCACGCGGAGGCAAGCAAAAGAACAAGATGTGGAGCAAGGGGAACCTCTATCGCAGTTTCCCCTGTAAGTGTTGGCGGCAGTAAAGTTGTTGAAGGGGGTCACACTCCGGAGCTGCGCGTTGGGTGTTATATCCTACAACCACACTTTTATACATGTATGAGGATCCACTGCAAGTTTTCGTGGGATTGCTACCCCCACCCCAACCCCCGAAGGCCCCCGAGTGGGCTAACCCTAGGTCGGTTGACCCAAAAAACTAGGGGTTAGATTTCTCGATTGCAACAAAGCATCAAAGTAATAATTAAACATTTCAAACTAAAAACATGATTTTTAATTGCTATCAAGTGATATAAACATTAAATAAATAGACACGAGCAACCAATGCAACTATAACAACAAAACTGTCGAACGTTACATTGGTGTTATCGCCGTCCATGAAGGGGGCACACTATGGAGCTGCTTCCTGGGTGTCTGAACCTACCGCCACACTTTAAGACATGTAGGAAGACCCAGTGCGGTATTTTCGTGGCATTGCTACCCCCCGAAGGCCCCCGACTGGGCTAACCCTGACCCCGTTGACCCAGAGATCTAGCCCTTTGACTTTTACTGGACACCTTTTGACCAATGGACTTATCCACCTGATTGTGACAGGTAAGCCCATAGGAACATTTCAGAACAAAGTCTGGGCCCAACCCACCACAAGATTCCCTCCATATTGAACCTCTGTCGCAGTTTCCCCCTGTAAGTGTTGGCGGCAGTGTCGTTCTTGAAGGAGGTCACACTCCGAAGCTGCGTGTTGGGTGTTAGATCCTACCACCGCACTTTTTTACATGTATGAGGACCCACTGCAAGTTTTGGTGGGATTGCTACACCCCGAAGGCTCCCGAGCGGCCTAACCCTAGGCCGGTTGACCTAGAAATCTATGGGGGTAGCTTTTTCTATTGCAGCAAAGCATCAAAGTAATAATTAAATATTTCAAACTGAATACATGATTTTTAATTGCTATCTAGTGATATAAACATTAAACAAACAGACATGAGCAACCAATGCAACTATAACAACAAAACTCTCGAACGTTACTTCGGTGTTATCGTCGTCCCTGAAGGGGGGTCACACTGCGGAGCTGCGTGCTGGGTGTATGAACCTACCGCCACACTTTAGGACGTTTAGGAGGACCAAGTGTGGTGTTTTGGTGGCATTTCTACCCCTCCAAGCCGCCGACCGGGCTAACCCTGGCCCCCTTGACCCGGAGACCTAGCCCTTTGACTTTCACCGGATGCCTTTTGACCAATGGGCTTTTCCACCTGATTGTGACACGTAAGCCCATAAGAACATTTCAAAACAAAGTCTGGGCCGCACCCACCACAAGATTCCCTCCGTATTAAACCTCTGTCGTAGTTTCCCTTATAAGTGTTGGCGGTAGTGCCGTTCTTGAAGGGGGTCACACTCCAGAGCTGCGTATTGGGTGTTATATCCAACCATCACACTTTTGTACATGTGTGAGGACCCATTGCAAGTTTTGGTGGGATTGTTACCGCTCAAAGGCCCCCGAGCAGCCTAACCCTGGTCCGGTTGACCCGGAAATCTACGGGGGTATCTTTCTCTATTGCAGCAAAGCATCAAAGTAATAATTAAACATTTCAAACTGAACACATGATTTTTAATTGCTATCTAGTGATATAAACATTAAACAAATAGACATGAGGAACCAATGCAAGGATAACAACAAAACTACCGAACGTTACTTCGGTGTTATCGCCGTTCATGAAGGGGTCATACTCCGGAGCTGCACATTGCCTCTTTAAACATCCCACCACACTCTCGGACATTTATGAGGGCACAACGCAAGTTTTGGTGGCATAGCTACCCCTCGAAGGCCCCCGAGGGGCTTAACCCTAGGCCGGTTGACCAGGAAATCTAGGGGGTAGCTTTCTTTATTGCAACAAAGCATCAAAGTAATAATTAAATATTTCAAACCAAACACACGATTTTTAATTGCTATCCAGTGATATAAGCATTAAAGAAACAAACATGAGCAACCAATGTAACTATAAAAACCAAAAATGGTGAACCTTACTTCGGTGTTATCGCCGTCCGTGAAGGGGGTCACACTCCGGAGCTGCGTATTGACTCTTTAAATATCTCACCACACTCTCAGACATGTATGAGGGCCCGATGCACGTTTTGGTGGCGTAGCTACCACTCTCTGGCCTCGGACCGGCCAGACCCTAGCCCGATTGACCCGGAAAGCTACCCCTTTTGACTTTCACTGGAAGGCCTTTGACCAATGGACTTTTCTACATGGTTGTGATAGGTCAGCCCCTGAGAACATTTTAAAACCAAGTTCGGGCCCAACCCATCACAAGATTCCCTCCGGGTCGAACCTTCGTCGTGGTTTCCCCCTCTAAGTGCTGGTGGTAGTGCCGTCCGTGAAGGGGGTCACACTACGAACCTACCACCACACTTTTAGACATGCATGAGGACCCAATGCAAGTTTTGGTGGGATGGCTGCCCCCCGAAGGCCCCGAGCGGCCTAACCCTAGGTCGGTTGACTCGAAAATTGGAGGGGGGGGGGGTAGCTTTCTCTATTACGGCAAAGCACGAAAGTAATAATTAAACATTTTAAACTAAGCACATGAATTTTGAAATCCTTGAAACTTTTTTGATGGAAATAGATATAAAATTTGCCTCATTTCGAAAGGAATGAAAAATATACAAATAAATCAAAACAAGAGGGTTTATTTGACACGTGGCCGCATCTGGTGCGTGCCACATGGCGGTATCCTATATATGCCTACGGTTTAACCGTAGGCATACGTGGGACACGTGGCGGCATCTAGCATCTATGCCGACGGCCGCCTTTAGGTCCGCCGGCATAGCTTTAACGGGTCAGCCTTCCGTCCATCTCTGGGCTCTATGCCGACGGCCCTTTATATGCCTACGGGGGCCGTCGACGTAGTTAGGAGCTTTGCCGACGCCGACGGGACCCGTCGGTTCAGATGTGTTATTTTCCGACGGCCAATATATGCCTACGGGCACCGTAGGCAAACCTCCAGCTTTGCCGACAGGGCAGGCTTGCCGACTGTTTCGGTTCAGCCGTCGGCTAAGCTCGCACTATGCCTACGGGTCCCGTAGGCATATCTCCAGCCGTAGACATTTTTGATGTTTCCTGCAGTAGCGCGCCCTGGGTGAGAGAAACTGGGTCCCTGGGCTCTACAGATACGTCGACCAGCACACTTAGGTGTACTTTGGCCTAGTAGAAAAACCAGCATAAAGCCCTACGCACCGAGAAAAAAGCCAGCAGTCAACGAATGTGTTCGTTCCAGTTAGTACTAATTGGGCCTTGGGCTTGATCATGGACGTGGTTCAGTTGTCGATCTGGAATGTTTCGTTTCCTTCTAGGGCTCGTACTGCACAGATCGTTCCCGATTCTAGGCAAGGGTGGCATAGAGGAGCCCGGTCGTGTTCGGAGGTAGAGGCGCCAGTGGCGACGTGGCTTGCGGCAGGCTCTAACTGGACACCGACTTGCAAACCCCAATCTACGAGTTGACGTGCAAGTGCAAACTCACAAACTCCAATTGAGCATGAAGGAAGGTCTATAAATTTTCAAATTTTCAATTCTTCTAGGCTTGCACATTTCTGCTGATTGATTACTATTGTTCGCTTCAATTGATAACTGGTAAATTAAACATTTTTATTGTAGAATTGTCATAAAATGAAGAGGTAGAAGGCATTGCATCTTTTTTTCTCAAACTTGCAGTAAACAAGGAGGTATATGCTCGTTTTTTCATCTCCTTAACGTCTAGCTTCTTCTCCCCCATTAGCTTCTTCTCACCATCACCACGGAACAAGTTATAGCTGAAGCTTGTACTGAGGAAAAGGTCGGCGTCAGCAGCCCTTGAGAATAATCTTCGCAACAATAGACAGCCATCACCAGTTGTCGGACAACTCGGCTTACAAGAAACTGTTGCGTTAGCTGCCTGGTATATCTGGTGGCATAGAAGAGAGCTTGTGAAAGGAGAAAAGGTGGCTACACCAAAAATGTCAGCGTTCTCAATTCAGGCCCTAACATTAAATTACGGCAGAGCAAAATCAGATGGAAAAGAACCTGAACCCAAGTGGAAGAAACCTGTAGTTCCATTCATTAAGCTAAATGTGGATGCCTCTTTCTTTGCCGATGGTTCAGGAGCAGCGGGGGCGGTGATGTGCGACGGCACAGGAAACCTCATTGCGGCGGCAGGATGGAGATTAAATCACCTACTTGACGTAGCCACTGCTGACGCTATCGCTCTGAAAAAACGAATGGAGCTGGCTGAATATTTGGGTTGTGCAAATGTAATTGCCGAATCTGATTCTGCTGAGGTGATTCAGGCTTGTCAAGGATCGGTGGATATTTTGTCCCCCTATAGCTCCATCCTGGTTGATTATTTTCAGAATGCTCTTCGCATAGGGAATGTCAGGTTTTCTTTTTCTCCTAGAGATTCAAATAAACTGGCACACTTAGTAGCTAAGTTGGCTTATGATTCAAACGTGGATTTGTCCTGAGACGATGACCCCCCTAGCTTAATTAAGGATGTTGTACTGAACGATGTAATTGTGGCTTGAGGTGTACTATAAAATAAAATGCGCCTGATGGTATTCCTCTAAAAAAACTCGTCCGATGCGTTCGCTTTAGTCCGCTTACTCGCAAAACCTCAATTAATCCGGCAAAGCTCGTTCAGACTGCTCGGTTTAGTCCAAATTCGTTCACGTGGCACGCTGAGTCAGACCCGGCTGGTTTGGGCGGGATTTTTATTTTTTTTGCATAAACCCCACTGAGTGACAAAGAGAGGGCACGCGAGAATACTAGAAGGTGAGGTAGATAGTCATTTTTACAAAAACGAGCTGATAATTTCACGAATTCTTTCCTGGCTCACCCTCTTCCTCTCTCGTGATCAATGCAACGACACTACTGGAATATGGAACTTTGCCTAATGCCAGATTGTTTGCCGAGGGCAATTCGTCGGCACTAGGCAAACATGACCTTTGCCGAGTACTTTTTTTACACTCTGCCAAGAATTGTTTGCTGCACTCGGCAAATAAATCTTTTTCCGAGTGCTTTTTTTTGCACTCGGCAAACACTTCATTTTTGTTTTTCTTTTTCTTCGTCTTTCTCGTTGTCGAGTGCCTTTTTTTGCAATCGGCAAACACTCCTTTTTTCTTTCGGCAAACATGAAACTTGGCATGGTGTCATTATATCGCATCAACATATTGTGGTAAAAATTTGAGAAGGTTTCTCAAAAGTGGTCACGTACACTGCTGAGAAACCGGACCATCTCCGAGTAAGAATCCTGGTTTCGAGAGGGAACGAGTCAGTTTTCAAGGCAAAGTGACGGTTGCTTCCTCGGTTGACCTTGGTTTTTTCCCTACACTCAAGATAGACCATTACATGTAAAATGTCAAGATTTGGCATGCTTCGGGTCCGTTTGCTATATTTAAGTCATTTAGTCCATTTCTAATTATTTAGTGAGTATAATTTAAATTCTAACTGCAGGTGCATGAAAATGTTCGCAAAATTGGGTTAAAAAATCCCATTTGTGTTCTTGAGTCTATGTTTAGACCTTATTCAAGAAAAGGAAAAGAATGACAAACCTCAGGGTGCCAGGACTTGACCCTGAACATGAAGGTTATTCATATTTTAATTCTAAAAAATGCAAACAAAGTCTGAAAAATATGAAACTTGACAAGGTGTCATTAGATGGCATCAACATATTGTGCTACAAAATTGAGAAGGTTTTACAAAAGTGGTCACGTACACTGCTTAGAAACTGGACCATCTACGAGGAAAAATCTAGATTTCGATATAGAACGGGTAAGGTTTGAAGACGAAGCGACCGCTGCTTCATTGGCTGGCCTTGAAATTTTTTCTACGCTCAACACAGACCATTACATATTCCATGTAAAAATATTGCGTTTTTGGGCCTTCGTTTGCTATACTTAAGTCATTTAATGCATTTCTAGGCATGTAGTGAATGTAATTCAAATTTGAACTGCAGGTGCATGACAAACTTTACAAAATAGGATTGAAAAATCATATTTGTATTCTTTAGTCTATGTTTAGGCCTTACCAAGAAAAAAGAAAGGAATTCCAAACGTCAGGGTGCCAGGACTCGACCCCGAACATGGAGGTTATTATTATTTATTTCCGAAAACTGCAAACGAAGTCTGAAAATCGTAAAGCTTGGCATGGTGCCATTATATAGCATCAATATGTTGTGGTAAAAATTTGAGAAAGTTTCACAAAAGTGGTCGCGTATACTTCTTAATAACCGGACCATTTTCAATGAAGAATCTACATTTCGAGAGGGAATCGATCAGATTTAAAGGCAAAAGTACCGCTGTTTCATCCGTTGGCCTTGAATTTTTTTCTATGCTCAACACATACCATTACATGTTCCATGTCTAAATTTTGCTTTTTCAGATTATTTGCTATATTTAAATTATTTAATGCATTTTGTAGGCATTTAGTATATATATAATTCAAATTTGACCTACAAATGCATGAACCAAATGGCAAAATTGGGTTGAAAATTTCTATTTGTTATCTTTGGCCTATGTTTAGGCCTTATACAGGAGATGGAAAGTAATTTAGCATTTTTCAGATCTGTTTGCTATATTTAAGTCATTAAGTGAATTTATAGGCATTTGACGGATATAATTTAAAAATGAAATCAAAATAAAAGATAAGATAAAAGAAAGAATAAAATACAAGAAATAAAAGAAAATAAATAAGAGAATAGAATGAAAAAAAAAAGAAAAAAATTGTGTTTGCTGAGTTCTTTTTAAAATGCACTCGGCAAAGTCAGAAAACATGTGATCCGCGCACATCGTACTGATTGGTTGGGAGTCGATGACATGGCATCAATCCACACCGGTTTCCTCCTCCCTACCTCTCCCCCCACCGGGCTAACACACAAGGTAGGAACCAGCGGCCCACACCGGCGCACAGCTGGCTGGCCCGGCCGGGACGAAGGGACGGGGGCTGACTCTGCGTCGCCGTCAAGCCCTCATGCACCGCCCTTACCCGCACCTCCCCAGCATCGCATCCCCTGAATCCCTTGCACGCCCGAGGCAACACCTGGACCAGGTGCAACCCTTCCCGCACCGGAATTAGTCTAGAGCACTTGCCAGCGCCGCCCTGCACCGCCCGTCGTCGTCATTCACTCGGGCACGGCACCGCCCCGAGGCACCTAGCCCTATGCGAGCTAGCCAGCTCAACCGCCAATCGACCTCTCCAACGCACCCTCACCAGCCTCAACCACTGCCATCAATGGCCTCCACCATCGTGTCCCGATTCGGGAAGCCCCGACACCGACGTCTTTCTCCTATAAAAGGGCCACCCGGAGCTCGTTCTCGACACCAGCTCCACTCTTCCTTCCTCTAATGCCCCCCCCCCCCCCCCCCCCCCCCCCCCCCCCCCCGAGTGCAACAAATCTACCAGGGTTGGTCGTCTTCTTCGTTCCCGATGAAAGCACCCGCCGCAACCTCTCGGATGATTCTGAGCCAACCAAAGCCTTTCCCCCCAAATTTCTTGCATTAGAAGGCTCACAGAACCTCCGCACTTTGATTCTGCACTCCATTTCCGCATGAAACCAATCGTGGGCAAAAGCCCTCTTTTGCACGACGCCGCCGTCCGTAGGAGTCAGCAACACCGATGACTCCATCCACCCGGAGGCCTGGATGGGTACCCAGAAGAACGCCTGGGTCCCCTGAACAGGCTCATGTGATCAGAACTCCGAGGGGCGCCGCCGTTTGCCGGTGAGGACCATCGGAGCCGCGGCTCTGTTCGGCCAGGAGGCTCGAGTGGACCTGGTCAAACCTGACCAGTGGGCTTGCGGGACCCACTGTTAGTGACCCAGGGCTCATACCAGTTCGTCCTAAGTGAAGACGTATTTCGCAGAGTACGTTTTGTGTTCTGGAACACGTATTCCCCCTGAACCATTTTCTGTATAAACTGCCAGGGACCCAGAAGTAGTAATTTTAATTACAGAAAGGTCCGTGATGAAACCAAAACCCTCCCAACTATTTATTCCTAACTCCAAATGAATTGATTCTTTTTCTGAAATTCTTCATTTTTTATCTAGTTTATTTAGGTATTTATTTCAAAAAATTACAAACAAATTTATTACACTGTTTTGTTTTTGTGTGATTCATTCATTATTTTGAAAATAGGAAATGGAGGGAAAATGATCTTGAAAAGCCTGTGGGGTGTACCCAATCCCTCTACATACCGAAGGCAAGCATCTTGAACACTTGATATGATGATTGCTCGATGGGTTGCTTGTTAGAATGCTTGGAACATGTTTATGTTCTATTGAATAAAAATTGCAAAGTAATGATTATGCATGTGTGGTTGCTTGCTAGGCCGAGACGCAGGTCCTGCACCTCCTTCTCTAAGGCATTGTAGTGAGTCCCGAGCTCACACACGCTCTATAAAACAAAAACAACAACAAGTGTTCGTCAATGACGACATTCGGATAGAAGTTTACAGGGATCTCAGACTCCGACCGATTGAACCAGTCGACGGCAGTCCCGGGGACAACACCCAGTGGGTGCGCTCGGCGTGCCCCCATTGGCAAACGTCAAGTTCTACATCCCGGTGGTCAACGTCGAGAAGCCCTGGTCCATGGACCGCAAAGGCATCTTCTTCGACAAGTACTTCGCCACTCGGGACAAACTATTGATGTTAATGTCATTGGGATCCTAAGACTCCCGCCGACCACTTCAGTCGACGGCAGCCTCGGGGACTACACCCAGTGGGTGCGGTCAGCGCGCCCCCACTGGAAAACGATAAGTTCTACACCCCGACAACCAACGTCGGGAGACTCTGGTCCTTAGACCATAAGTATATCTACAAACGACACACGGATTCTCAGACTCCCGCCGACTGAACCAGTCAATGGCAGTCTCGGGGACTACACCCAGTGGGTGCGCTCGGCACGCCCCCACTGGAATCAAAAAATACCCTGTGGGTGTACCCACTCGGGATTCCAAGAATTTTCAATTAAAACTACATTCAAGACAAAATTTCCGACCGAAGATGGTACTTACGAGAGTACTTACTCGGACGTTCTTCTCCAGAGCCCCGCTGGCGTCATACGCCTCCTTCAGCCTGTCATTCATCAGCTTCAGTTGGATCAGCGCTTCCTTGCTCGCTCCCACCTGGTCTTCTGGGACGTGGTGGAGCTTGAAGATGCTGGTTGCTGGAGGGGCCGGCTGAGGAGATCCGAGTCAGGTCGCAGCCCCCGAAGAGGCCCCCTGAACAAGTACTGATGCCTTGACAGGTGAAGCGTCCTGCATCACGACGTCCGCGTCCGTGGTGGGATTCAGCTGGTCGACCTTGTCGTCCGCATCAAGCTATACCACTTCACGTGGCCCTGCAGACATTCGAGGATCACTCGAGAATACGTTCGCAAGAGAAACACAAGATCTAAAGGCCATGTCCGAGCAGAGTCGAGGATCACCTTTGGAAGACGTTGCATCAACGTCGGCTTTGGCCTTCTCCAGCGAAGCGGTCGACGTGTCAGCCCTGCAATAAAACCATTCGGAATATCATTTCATTCGGTCACATATTGGAGATAGTAGCCGGCGCAAAGACACTTACGCTGAGTCCACTGGCACGTGTATCTTGGTCTTGGGCAAGACAGCCTTCCGAGGTTTGCTGGCAGTGACCTTCAGCTGCTTGGTGCTCTTTTCGGGCAATGGAGTGGGTTCGCTTCTCCCACGTTTTGAAGTCCGAGTGGGGAGAGTGATCGCCGAAGATTTGGCGTCACTCGGAACCTTGGTGTTCCCTCCGCGGGCCCCCGGGAGCTGACGCGTCCTGACGCTAGGCTCATGTAGGATCTCCTCTGACGGAGAATTCTCTGCCTCGTCACTTGGGTTAGATTCGTCCCCCTCCTCTTCGCCGCTATCCTCGCTATCCTCCACGTAATCGTCCTCAGCGTCCGAGTCTTCATGCTGCTCATTGTCACTAGCCACGTCGGCAGGGGTGTGGTCGACGGAGGGTATCAAGCTCGCCATGCTCGTGAAGGCCTGTCGAGTGAGAATGGCGTCAGTCAAAGCTCTCGTCAGTAAACATTCAGAAATAATGACAAGCATTTGGAAACAATAATGATGGCACTCGGAACTTACGTCGTTCGCTGGGTTCTCGGCCGAGTACGGAGGCACCCGTCTGGTACCCCTGGGGTTGTCACGAGCTGGAGTTATGGCCTTGAGCTTGTTCTCCATAGCTTCAGCGCTGAGCTCCTCCGGGTGCATGCGCGTGGAGTCATTCGGACCTCTATACAGCCACATGGGATGGTCCCTAGCTTGGAGCGGCTGAATTCTTCTTTGGAAGAAGACCTCCAGCAGGTCCAAGCCGTTGATACCTTGATTCACGATGGCCACCAATGCAATCACCAGGATGTCTACATCGATTTTCTCCACCTTGGACACTACGAGTTTGGGAAGTCGCCGAATGCATTCGGTTGAGTACGGTGGGAGTCCCGACTGACTCTCACCGACTGGGATGTCCTGGTAGTAGAACCAGGATCCCTGCCAAGCTTTGACCATTTCAGGAAAGGTCATTGGTGGGAAACTGCCCTTCCCCCTCAACTGGATACCTAGACACCCGCACAGTTGGACTACATTCGTCTTCTCTTCCGAATGAGCAGATTTTTTCATAGTCATCACTCGGCATGTGAACAAGTATTTGAACAGGGTCCAGTGAGGATGGCACCCGAGGAAGTTTTTGCAAAGGGAAACGAAAGCCGCCAGATAGGAAATGGCGTTGGGAGGAAGATGGTGAAGCTGTGCTCCGTAGAAGTTCAAGAATGCACGAAAAAAGGGGTGGGGAGGCAGAGAGAACTTAGTCTCCGCGAGGCGCGGGCTCGACCTCGCCCTCTTCCGGCAGCCGCCAACTCCCTGGCGCCAGGAGACCCTGGTTTTCCAGGTCCTTCAACCGGTTCGCGGCGCCAGCCAGTCCCCCTGGACGAAACCAGCCGGCACGCCCGCGCTCAAGGAAGACCCGCGCGAGCTCTTCTTCGCCTTCTTGGCCTTCGCCATCGCAGCCTTCATCATTCCTGGCGGCCGGGAGCGGCGAGTCAACGGGGTGGTTATACTGGCGGAGCTCTCGGGGGGTTGGAGGAAGAATCGACGGAATGGGACTGCAAGGAATCTCCCAACCTCTATACGAGCGGGTCTTATACCCCTCTGCTGTGGAATCATGGCCGTCGGATTAGCATCCACCGCGCGATCAACGGGCGACACGAGATCTACGAAATCTCCGGGTCATAATTCCGGGGACGCATGGCAAAATCTGTGGCGCAAAAACCGAGGTGCCACACCCCACTTTGCCCACTCCCCTGACGCAACTATCAAATCGTGCGCGCGATCCCCCACGATTTCGAAATCGCCGGAGTTTTCGCCGCGTCATGGCTTGAGTGAGACCCGCACTCGTCGATGTGTTCCGATGCATCATAATTCACCGAGTGATCAAGGAAAATCTGCTGAGCACTCGGAAGAATCGTCGGTTAACCCAAGAATATCTGAATGACGGGCGGTACTTTGACAATCTCAGCTTCAAATCTATGGATCTCTCCCCCTAAGAGCAGTTCCGGATCAAGTCGAGTTTCCGGAGTAGTCAAGCTACCATAGTCAGTCGGAAATCATTCGACCTGAATCGGTCGCGGTTTCAAAGTCGAGTGGGAAACAACCCGACTCATTCCCAGACGTTCCCGAAACGTCGCTGACGTCACATCACGTCGGTCTCACCTCCCAAACCTCATCCGATTTGGGGGCTACTGATGAGGTCACGTACCCTGGGTAGGGTCATGGACCTCACCTCTGGGGTCCTACAAGTTTATGGAGGTCCCTGGTCTACCATGACATTCGGACGAGGGAGATAAATCCACTCGGATTCCCAGAGCTCACTCGGACTCCAACAGCCAGTCGGTCAAGCTTAGCACTCGGAGATAGAGGAGCGCAAGCGACGAGGGAGCTGTAACGTTCATGTAGGACTTAACTCTCTTAAACCACTGTGAATACGAGTGGGGCCCAAACACTAAGCCCCTGGGCTCAGGACGTAGGGTCTTTACCACTTCCGAGTGGGGCCCGAACTCGTACATCCAAGTGTTACACTTGCGCCGTAGCTAGGCTCCGCCCTCTCTCATACGTACCCCCCATATCATTGTCAGGATTACTCCCACGACAATACTCTTCTGGTGTTTTGCCAGATAAACTTTCAAAACTACTACTTCATCAAAGGCGAAGAGTAAATGAAGGTGATGCGTTGATGAAGTGGGAGTCGACCTTGAACTTTGTGTTCATGCCCATGGAAACGATGTTGATCTTATCATAGAAGCTTCTCGTAACAATAATCATTCCCTTAGTATGATTTGATCTTGTATCTGTGGTTTGGTCCTTTGCAACTGTGGTTCCGACCATGATTGTTCTTCTTTGATCCTATTTCTTGGACAAGTTAAATCACTTGTCTTCTGCAGATTAATACGCCTGCCCAACCACTATTTTGATCTACCTTCGAGTATTACCCTCTGGTATCTCGAGGATATCATGCCATTGCACTACATTTTATGAATTTTAGGTGAAGTAATACCTTTCCCCGTCAGAGTGATTACACAGGTTCTGGGTTGTCATCAACCGAGAACACTGAATAGTGAATCCATTCCGCACCGCAGTTCAATAACTCTAAGTAATTTTCGTTGCTTACGAGTTTATACTCGATAATGCCATTCCCAGCAGATTGGCTACATCATCATCATCATGATAAAGCTTGACTGTGCTGCCTTGACCTTCATCCCCGGAACACAATTCCGACGGAGTACTAAGCTTACGACGAGCTTTCATCTTCTTGATGTTTGTCTTGAAAGGTAATTCAGATTCCAAGTTTACATCTTATCTGTGGTTCCGACAACTTTCGCTACACCATTCCTTTGCTTGATGTCATCGCTGATCGATTACATCTTCATGAAACTTCTCGACAAATGTGTCGTTATCATCATCAACATTCGGAACTCTTCCAGGATATCAATCGAATTCATGAGGAGAAATACCATCCTTGCCCCTCGGTAAATTGTGTTGACATCGACAACATTAATGCCTTCCCTCCAACACATACTTGTTCATATTTTGTGTTGCACCTTGAGTTCATTGCTATCCAGCTTATGTTATGTCCTACGTTGACGTATTGCCATATCTTATGTCAAGGATGTCATGAAAATTTCACCACCTCTTAAAGAGTTCTTGCTAAGTCTGAAGTATCCTGACACCAATCAGATCTGAATCTCGGGCAGATATGATGGTTGGAACATTGTTTCCAAAAATTATAACATTGGTCTCTGTAACTCGGTAAGGTGATGTTATGGCTAGCATGCCTTGCAAGAGGACCTATTGTTTTAGTATCTTGTCCAGCAAGATTAGCCAATTCTTCCATGAGGAAATGGTAAGACTTATTTTATAAGTTGTTCCTAATGGATGCTTTGTGTATCCAAAGTCTGATCTTTACCTGATGACCATGTCGATGCTTCCCCGAAGCATGACTGTGGTACTCCGATCATCAACAAGAACATTGGGAGCACAATGCTAAATGTTTCTTGATCAATTGTCCAAACATCATTATATTGGTAAACATCATGGTTTTCCTTGCCCCCGTATCTAAAGGGATATGAACTTGTTGATCTGTCATGTATGTCATGCTCTGCTTGTCCTTGGGAAGGATATCCTCCTGATATTTGTGTTTAAACCCATTTTCCTTTCCATTGGTCTGTTTAAATATGATAATCCCATTTTCCTTTCCATTGGTCTGTTTAACCTTTCTTGTAAGCTAACTTATCTGAGCAGTGATAATTCCTTGCTTAGGTAAACACCTCGGTGTACAACTCTGTCAGTAAGACCCTGTTACTATTGTTGTTAACATTCCGGTAACAGCCGGTGGATGAGAACTTTGCCTATTGGTCCGCCTTGTTTCAACGAGCAGGAAAATGGTTCTCTTCGTCCCTCGCCCTTGGTACCGATGTTGTTTCCGACATAACAGACAGGCTATCCTCTGATACAGTTCCACGGGATCGAAACCTGACTCTCCTGTACATCTTTGATTCCAAAGTATCTTTTGCACTTGGCCTCGTATGTAATTCCCGAGTCACCGTCCAAATGGATGATCTATTCTAGTATCAGACGCAATATTTGTTTTTCGTTGCTCTGAACCCCCACCTCCCTTGTCACCTTCTGATCAGGCATCGAATGATTGCCTACCCCTTTTGAAACTTTTGTACCATTGCTTATTGCTCTCAATGAATTCCCTGAGTTACAACTCGAGAAATAATTCTTGTAATCTTCCTGAGATCACCGTCATATGCCCAACCTTGCAGGGATACGTTCTTCCAAAGTTTTCCTTCTTATCGCAATCGTAGGACGATGAAGATCCCGAAGAAAGGATGACGACTTCATCAGGATGACCTGGAATAGAGAATTGAAGACTTGAACGAAAGGGATCGACTTCCTCGAGAAGAGCATCCAAGAATGAGAAGACTCGTTAGAATTTCGTAACCAAAAATATTCCCCTTACTTCTACCTCTTAATTCTCAGGACGAGAATTTCTTTTAGTGGGGGAGAGTTTTAACACCCCTGGATCCATGCTACAGTTATCATTGTAATTAAGCTGCAGTGATGGACAAGATTATGCTAAATGTTTTTGCTAAACAGTGCTTGATCACTTTGAATTTCATACCTCATTTCAAATTCCACCAATAAAGGCCATTGAATTTTATTGTGATAAAATAAAACACCAAACAGCAAAGGAAAAAATGTTGCACACTTGTTAAAAATCTCAAAACAAATGATGTTAAGGAAAACAACATCACCTTGATGTTGGTATGGACCCCACCATCCAAAACAGAGCCCAAAAGCATTTGAATTGCCCTTTAAATTTCAATGGAAAATCCAAACAGATTCAAATAATTCTCAAATTATTTGAGGCAATGCTAAATATTGCATGTGATATAATGGAGCAAGTCACACATTTTTGCTAAAGCTAATTTGTGCTAAAAATAAATAAGACAGAAAAGAATAAAAGAAAACAGAAGGTGAAAATGAAATAAAAAGAAAAAGACCCACTGGGCACTAAGGCCCAAGTGCTACAGGCTTGGGGGAGTTGATACGTCCACTTTGCATCATGATTTCTTACTGTCATTTATAATGTTTTTATGCATAATAATGCTTTATGGAGCCATTCTAATGCCTTTTCTCTCATAATTTGCAAGGTTTGCACAAAGAGGGAGAATACCGGCAGCTAGAATTCTGCACCTGAAAAAGCATACCAGAGATACCTATTCTGCACATCTCCAAATGAGCTGAAACTTCACGGAGATTTATTTTGGAATATATAAAAAAATCTGGAGCAACGAACTACCGGAGGGGGCCACCCTGGTGAGCACAATACACCAGGGCGCGCCAGGCCCCCCGGGCGCACCCTGGTGGGTTGGGCCCAGCACGGCCCACCCCCGGAGTCCATCTTCTGGTATATAAGGTGTTTTGACCTAGAAAAAACCAGAAGAGGACTTTCAGGACGATACGCCGCCATCTCGAGGCGGAACTTGGGCAGGAGCACTTTTGCCCTCCGGCGGAGCGTTTCCGCCGGGGGAACTTCCCTCCCAGAGGGGGAAATCGAAGCCATCGTCATCACCAACAACCCTCTCATCTGTGGGAGGCCATTCTTCATCAACATTTTCAACAGAACCATCTCCTCTCAAACCCTAGCTCATCTCTTGTGTTCAATCTTTGTACCGGAACCTCAGATTGGTACCTGTGGGTGACTAGTAGTGTTGATTACCTTGCGTAGTTGATTACTATATGGTTTATTTGCTGGAAGATTATATGTTCAGATCCATTATGCTATTCAATACCCCTCTGATCTTGAGCATGAACATTATTTGTGAGTAGTTACCCTTGTTCTTGAGGTCACGGGAGAAGTCATGTTGCAAGTAATCATGTGAATTTGACATGTGTTTGATACTTTTAGGATATGTATGTTGTGATTCCCTTAGTGGTGTCATGTGAACGTCGACTACATGACACTTCACCATTCTTGGGCCTAAGGGAATGCATTGTGGAGTAGTTATTAGATGATGGGTTGCTAGAGTGACAGAAGCTTAAACCCTAGTTTATGCGCTACTTCGTAAGGGGCTGATTTGGATTCACATGTTTAATGCTATGGTTAGATGTTATCTTAATACTTTTCTCGTAGTTGCGGATGCTTGCGAGAGGGTTAATCATAAGTGGGAGGTTTGTTCAAGTAAGAACATCACCCAAGCACCGTTCCACCCACATATCAAATTATCAAAGTTGCGAACACAAATCAAACCAACATGATGAAAGTGACAACATGAAATTCCCGTGTACCCTCAAGAACGCTTTGCTTATTATAAGAGATTTTTTTGGCCTGTCCTTTGCCAAAAAAGGATTGGGCTACCTTGATGCACTTTATTTACCGTTACCGTCGTTACTTGCTCGTTACCAATTGTCTTGATATCAAACTACCCGTTACCTACTATTTCAGTGCTTGCAGAAATTACCTTGCTGAAAAGCACTTGTCATTTCCTTCTGCTCCTCGTTGGATTCGAAACTCTTACTTATCGAAAGCACTACGATTGACCCCCTGTACTTGTGGGTCATCAAGACTCTTTTCTGACGCCATTGCCGGGGAGTGAAGCGCTCTTGGTAAGTGGAAATCGGTAAGGAAAAATTTATACTACGTGCTGAAATTTATTGTCACTTGCTACTATGGAAACCAATCTTTTGAGGAGTTTGTTTGGGGTATCTTCACCTCGACTGGAACCACAATTAGTTGCTCCTCAACCTACTGCACCTACTGAAAATATTGGTTATGAAATTCCTTCGGGTATGATAGAACAACTGCTAGCTAATCCTTATGCAGGAGACAGAACTGAACATCCCGATATGCATCTAATACGCGTGGATGAAATTTGAGGATTATTTAAGCTTGCAGGTTTATCCGGAGATAAAGTTAAGAAGAAGGTTTTCCCTTTATATTTGAAGGGAAAAGCATTGACATGGTATAGGCTATGTGATGATACTGGATCATGGAACTAGAATCGATTGCAATTGGAATTCCACCAAAAGTTTTATCATATGCATCTACTTCATCGTGATCGGAACTTCAGATATAATTTTTGGCCTCGTGAAGGAGAAAGTATCGCCCTAGCTTGGGGGAGGCTTAAGTCAATGATATATTCATGCCCCAATCATGAGCACTCGAGAGAACTTATTATTCAGAATTTTTTTGCTTGGCTTTCTCATAATGATCAAACCATGCTCGATACTTCTTGTGTTGGTTCTTTTATGAAGAAGACTATTGAATTCAAGTGGGATCTCCTGGAAAGAATTAAACGCAACTCTAAAGATTGGGAACTCGACGAAGGTAATGAGTTAGGTATTAAGCTTGAGTTTGATTGTGTTAAATCTTTTATGAATACCGATGCGTTTCATAAGTTTAGCACTAAATATGGACTTGACTCTGAAATAGTAGCCTCTTTTTGTGAATTATTTGCTACTCATGTTGATCTCCCTAAGGAGAAGTCATTTAAATATCATCCCCCTATTAAATAAGAAATTAAAGAACTGGTAAAAGCTAAAGACGAAACTATCATTTACAATGTTGATCCAGTTGTGCCTACTGCTTATATTGAAAAAAAAAACCTTTCCCTGTTAGGATAAAGGAACATGCTAAAGTATCGACTGTGGTTCGCATAAGTAACATCAAAGCACTTAAGCCCTCTGAACAAATTAAAGTAGAACCTAGTGTTGCTATGGTTAAAGATCTCTTGGTAGAAAATATTGATGGACATGTTATTTACTTCTATGATGAAGCTGCTAGAATTGCCAAACCCGATGAAAAGGATAAACATAGACCCGTAGTTGGCATGCCTGTTGTCTCAGTTAGAATTGGAGATCATTGTTATCATGGTTTATGTGATATTGGTGCGAGTGTGAGTGCTATTCCTTTTACCATATACCAAGAAATTATGAATGACATAGCACCTGCTGAAATAGAAGACATTGATGTTACTATTAACCTTGCGAATAGAGACACCATCACACCACTTGGGATTGTTAGAGATGTTGAAGTCTTGTATGGGAAAATAAAATACCCTACTGATTTTCTAGTTCTTGGTTCCCCATAAGATGACTTTTGTCCCATTATCTTTGGTAGACCTTTCTTGAACACTGTTAATGCTAAGATGGATTGCAAGAGAGAAACCGTCAGTGTTAATTTTGGTGATGTGTCTCATGAGTTTAATTTTTCTAAGTTTAGTAGACAACCTCGTAATAAAGAATTATCTAGTAAGGATGAAATAATTGGTCTTACTTCTATTGCCATTCCACCTACTGATCCACTAGAACAATATTTGCTAGACCATGAAAATGATATGCATTTGCATGAAAGAAATGAAATAGATAAGATTTTCTTTGAACAACGACCACTCCTAAAACACAATTCGCCTATTGAAACTCTAGGAGGTCCTCCTCCACCAAAAGGTGATCCTGTGTTTGAATTAAAAAAATTGCCAGACACTTTGAAGTATGCTTATCTTGATGAGAAAAATATATATCCTGTTATTATTAGTGCTAACCTTTCAGAACATGAAGAAGAAAGATTATTAAAAATTCTGAGGAAGCACCGGGCTGCTATTGGATATACTCTTGATGATCTTAAGGGCATTAGTCCCACTCTATGTCAGCACAAGATTAATATGGAACCTGACGCTAAACCCGTTGTTGATCACCAACGACGATTGAATCCTAAAATGAAAGAAGTGGTAAGAACTGATATATTAAAGCTTCTGGAAGCAGGTATAATCTATCCCATAGCTGATAGTAGATGGGTAAGCCCCATTCATTGTGTCCCTAAGAAAGGAGGTATCACTGTTGTTCCTAATGATAAAAATGATCTTATTCCACAGAGAATTGTCACTGGCTATAGAATGGTAATAGATTTTAGAAAATTAAATAAAGCTACTAGAAAAGATCATTACCCTCTGCCTTTCATTGATCAAATGCTAGAAATATTATCTAAGCACACACACTTTTGTTTTCTGGATGGATATTCTGGTTTCTCACAAATACCTGTGTCACAACTTGATCAAGAGAAAACTACCTTTACTTGTCCTTTTCGAACTTATGCTTATAGACGTATGCCTTTTGGTTTATGCAATGCACCTGCTACCTTTCAAAGATGTATGACTGCTATATTCTCTGATTTTTGTGAAAAGATTGTTGAGGTTTTCATGGATGATTTTTTCGTCTACGGAACTTCTTTTGATGATTGCTTAAGCAACCTTGATCGAGTCTTGTAGAGATGTGAACAAACTAATCTCGTCTTGAATTGCAAGAAGTGTTACTTTATCGTTAATGACGGTATTGTCTTGGGGCATAAAATTTCCGAACGAGGTATTGAGGTGGATCAAGCTAAAGTTGATGCAATTGAGAAAATGCCATGTCCTAAAGATATTAAAGGTATTCGGAGTTTCCTTGGCCATATTGGTTTCTATAGGAGGTTTATTAAAGACTTTTCTAAAAATTTTAAGCCTCTCACTAATCTTTTACAAAAGGAGATCCCATTCGTTTTTGATGATGATTGTGTAGAAGCCTTTGAAACACTTAAGAAAGCCTTAACTTCTGCACCTATTGTTCAACCACCTGATTGGAACTTGCCTTTTCAAATTATGTGTGATGCTAGTGATTATGCTATCGGTGCTGTTCTAGGACAAAGAGTTGATAAGAAATTAAATGTTATCCATTATACTAGCAAAACTCTAGACAGTGCCCAAAAAAATTATGCTACCACTGAAAAAGAATTTTTAGCAGTTGTGTTTGCTTGTGATAAATTCAGATCTTAATTGTTGATTCTAAAGTTATTATTCACACTGATAATGCTGCTATAAAATATCTTATGGAAAAGAAAGATGCTAAACCTAGACTTATTAGGTGGGTTCTCTTGCTTCAAGAATTTGATTTACACGTCACTGATAGGAAAGGAGCTGAGAACCCCGTAGCTGATAACTTGTCTAGGTTAGAAAATATTCTTGATGACCCACTACCTATTGATGATAGTTTCCCTGATGAACAGTTAGCTGCAATAAATGTTTCTCAAAACACTCCATGGTATGCTGACTATGCTAATTACATTGTTGCTAAATATATAGCACCTAGTTTCACATACCAACAAAAGAAAAAATTCTTCTATGATTTAAGACATTACTTTTGGGATGACCCACATCTTTATAAAGAAGGGGAAGACGGTATTATTAGACGTTGTGTACCTGAGCATGAACAGGAACAAATCATACGGAAATGTCATTCCGAGGCTTATGGAGGCCATCATGCGGGAGATAAAACTGCTCATAAGGTATTGCAATCTGGTTTTTATTGTCCTACTCTCTTCAAGGAAGGCCGTAAGTTTGTCTTGTCTTGTGATGAATGTCAAAGAATTGGTAATATCGGTAAGCTTCAAGAAATGCCTATGAATTATTCGCTTGTTGTTGAGCCATTTGATGTTTGGGGATTTGATTATATGGGACCTTTTCCTTCCTCCAATGGGTATACTCATATTTTGGTTGCTCTTGATTATGTCACTAAGTGGGTAGAAGCTATTCCAACTAGTAGTGTTGATCATAACACTTCCATTAAAATGCTTAAACAAGTTATCTTCCCGAGGTTTGGAGTCCCTAGATATTTAATGACTCATGGTGGTTCACACTTTATTCATGGTGCTTTCTGTAAAATGCTTGCTAAATATGATGTTAACCATAGAATTGCATCACCCTATAATCCTCAATCTAGTGGTCAAGTTGAACTTAGCAATAGAGAAATAAAATTAATATTACAAAAAACTGTCAATAGGTCCCGAAAGAATTGGTCTAAGAAACTAGATGATGCACTTTGGGCCTATAGATCAGCTTATAAAAATCCTATGGGTATGTCTCCATAAAAAATGGTATATGGGAAATCTTGTCATTTGCCTCTAGAGTTAGAACACAAAGAACTTTGGGTAATTAAAGAACTCAACTATGATTTCAAACATGACGGAGAAAAGAGGTTATTTGATATTAGCTCACTAGATGAATGGAGAACCCAAGCTTATGAAAATGCCAAACTGTTCAAAGATGGCATGAAAAAAGAATCCAAAAGCGAGAATTCAAAGTTGGAGAATATGTTCTTTTGTACAATTCTCGTTTCAGATTTTTTGCAGGAAAACTTCTCTCCAAATGGGAAGGACTATATGTTATCGAAGAGGTTTATCGCTCTGGAGCTATCAAGATTAATAACGCCGAAGGTACTAACCCGAAGGTGGTCAATGGATAAAGAATTAAACATTCACTACTGGAATCAGGGATTTTGCCGTAAGCCGACTCTTTGCCGTCAGCAGGCGGACGGCAAAGAAAGTCATTGCCGTGTGCTGGCAGAAAGCTGATGGCAAAGGGTGAGCTGACGGCAAAGAATGAATTTGTCGTAGGTTGGTTCTTTGCCGTCAGCCAGCTGACGGCAAAGGGCCAGCAGGACAGACGGCAAAGGAACGGCCCACGGCAAAGGGCAGCTGGCGGACGGCAAAGGGCAAAGGCAGGCTGGCGCCGCTTAGGTCAGTTCTTTGCCGTCTGCCAGCAGACGGCAAAGGCAGGCTGGCAGACGGCAAAGGCGACGCCCTAATAACGGCCGTCCCCCACCCCTCTGTCCTCTCCCTCTCTCCCTCCCTCCCTCATCCCTCCCCTCCCTCTCCCCGCCGCCCCGCCATCCTCACCCACCGGCCGCCCCGCCGCCCCCACCCACCGGCTGTCCCGCCGCCCGCCGCCCCCACCCACCGGCCGCCCCTCGCCCCGCCACCCCCACTCACCCGCTGCCCCGACGCCCACCCCCGCCTCCCTCCCTCCCTCCCCCCGACGCCCACCGGCTGCCGCCCCCACCCACCGGCTACCCCGCCGCCCCACCCACCGGCCGCCCCCCGCCCCGCCACCCACACCAGCCGCCCCCCGCCTCGCCACCCCCACCCACCCGCCGCCCCGCCACCCCCACCCACCCGCCGCCACCACCCACCAGCCGCCCCGCCGCCCCCACCCACTGGACGCCCCGCCGCCCCCGTGCCCCTGCGCACCACCGCCCCGGCACCCCAGACGCCCCCGTCGCCCGGACGCCCCCTCCAGTGAGCTCTCCGTGCCTCCTCCCTTCCCCCCTCTTCCGCATTTTTTCTGTTTTTTTTCATTTTTTAGATTAGAAATTAGCAAGCTAGCTACTGTTAGAAGAAGAAAAGAAGAAGGAAAAAGGACAAATGAAAAGAAGAAGAAGAAGTAGAAGAGGAGGAGGAGGAGATGAAAAGGAAAAACAGAAGAAGAGGAGAAAGTAGAAGAAAAAGAGGAGAAGAAGAAGCGGAGAAGAAAAGAAGAAGAAGAAGAAGAGAAGAAGAAGAAGAAGAAGAGAAGAAAAGGAAGAAGAAGAGGAGAAGAAGAGGAGAAGAAGAAGAAATAGAGGAGAAAAAGATGAAAATAGAAGTGGAAAAGTAGTCATACATAGAGAGATTTTTCTATCGGGATTGAATATTCGTTTTGATTGTGTGGATCTAAATGTGCAGTTTTTCGTCCCTTGAAGGGTCTGGTGTTCGACGGCCTTCCCGTGCGACTACGTCCCCTACACGGTCTAGTGGTGAGCACTACTGTCATCTCCTCCCCGACCCTCCCCTATTTGCTCTGTTCTTGTTGTCATGCCGTTGTCACTTAATTTTATTTTCATGTCAAGTTTCGTAACCTAGGCGTCTCCCGTTCGAAAGGACAACATCTATATATATGCATGTCTTTGCATATTTATAACCGCCATCCTTTCGAATTGTCCAACGTTATCCATGGACAGCCCGAGTATGTGTAGATTGAGTTCGTTTTCCCGTATGCTCTGCTCCGGATCCTATGCAGAATTTCGTCAGTGCCTCCCTGTTGTTCTCCGGGTACACATCCTCTCTGCTTATTGCCGAGACGTGTATCAGGAGAACAGCGGGGAGGTGCTGTCGAAATTCTGCGTCGGATCCGGAGCAGTGCATGGGAAAACGAACCCAATCTACTCAAACTCGGGTGGGATTAGGACCTATCTTAACCTATTAGCGTGTAGGTTGCATGGACGTAATAAAACTGACAAACTTGATTAACTGATGAATATATATGCTGAAATATATATATATATTTCTTGTGTGTCCAGTAGCTAGGCAAGATGACTAATCGTGCGTGGATGTACACCGGTCACACCAGTCAGAAAGACATGACCAAAGAATGGTTAATAAATACCAAGGTGTTTGTGAGAGCCGCATTTGCAAATGGCCAGGAAAAAACATGGTGTCCCTGTCCCCGGTGCGACAACTATAAAAGGCAGACAGAGGATGAAATGGGTAAACACCTGCAGAAGTGGGGTTTTAGGCCTAATTATACGGTGTGGACTTTTCATGGTGAGTCTACCCAACGTGCCAGAGCTGAGGTGGTTCGTCATCGCACCGACGAGCATGGTACCGGGATCGAATACATGGTGCAAGACTCTGATGATGCTAGGGATTCGGACGATGAGATGGAGGAATCTGCAAAGGCCTTCTATGAAATGTTGGAGTCTTCAAAACGTCGTCTCCACGAGCACACTGAGCTTTGTCAGCTGGATGCCATCGCGCAAGTAATGGCTCTGAAGGCTCAGTTCAACCTGGGTAGAGAATGCTACGACGCGATGATGACAATATTTGGACGCTTTCTACCCAAAGGCCATGTATTGCCTGCAAACCTGTACCAGTCGGACAAAATCCTACGCGCGCTTAAAATGCCCTATGAGAAGATAGATGCCTGTGAGAATGGATGTGCCTTATTTAGGCTTGAGTATGCGGCCTTGAACTATTGTCCCATTTGCAAGTCTTCCAGGTATGTTGTGGTAGACAACGGTATGGGTGAGAAGAGTCAGACCAAAATCCCAGTTAATGTTCTTCGGTATATGCCAATCATACCAAGACTTCAACGTCTTTTCATGGTCGAAGAGACGGCCAGACAGATGACGTGGCATAAATTGGGCAAAAGAACCGAACTAGATGCAGATGGGAATCAGATGTTGGTACACACTTCAGACGCTTGTGCGTGGAAGCACTTCGATGCTTTACATAACGATAAAGCGGCAGATCCAAGGCATCCTCGAGTCGCCATAAGCACGGATGGGTTCAATGTGTTTGGTATGACGGCAACCCAATACAGTTGTTGGCCTGTATTTGTCATTCCACTCAATCTCCCCCCCCGGAGAGATTATGAAAAGAAAGAACATTTTCTTGACGTTGATAATTCCAGGGCCCAACTATCCGGGGAAGAATATGAATGTGTACATGCAGCCGCTTAAGGATGAATTGCAACAAGCTTGGGATAATGGGATCAAGACTTACGACGCCGCTACCAAAAAAACCTTCAAAATGCATGTGTGGTACATGTACTCGACGAATGACTTGCCGGCGTATGCCCTATTCCTTGGCTGGTGTGTGCATGGAAGGTTCCCGTGCCCCACATGCAAGGCAGCTCTTCAGTTCCGTTGGCTGCAGGCGGGTCGCAAGTATTCTTTCTTCGACATGCATAGACAGTTCCTGGATCCTCGCCATAAGTTCAGAAAAGACAAGAAGAATTTCATCAAAGGTAGAGTTGTCAAAAACTCTGCACCACCCGCGTTGACAGGCCAACAGCTCCTGGATCAGTTAAACGCTCTCGAACCGGATCCAAAATGTCATGGGTATTTCAAAGGGTATAATACGGAACACGCATGGACTCACAAGTGGCCATGGGATACCTGGCCGGAGGAGCCTAGTGGCCATGCTGATGGTGGTGGGGATCGTTTTTCTGATAGCGACGAGGAGCTGCCTGAGGGCACCACCGTCTACCAGCATGGTATGACACGGCTCCCGCCCGTGCCGGCGACCCGCGAGATGAGGTGGTTGATTAGGCCTGATGGGGAGAGGTAAGTGCATGTACTCTTTTTTAACCTTTTGCCTTCACGTTTTTTCAAATATCTAATGTGTTGGCTTTGTCATACTGCAGGGGTTGGCATCATCCCAAGGATGCCCGCAGGCCCAACAGCATCCTTGGTGTCCTTGTCAGGCAAAACTTCCCGGGGTTTGTCACGTTGCCCGGTGAGGGTCAGGTTCGAGAGTTAGGACTGACCTGGGAGCATTACTTGGCTGCACCGGCCCCGCCTGAGGAGAGGATCGACGGTGTTTTGCGCCACACGAGGGCGGAGATGGTGATCAGCCATTTTTGGGTAATTTCTCCTTTACACAATTAAAAATCAACAATAGCTAGTTATTGTACTAATAAGTGTTGTGTCGTTTGATTGCAGACCTTCTACAGGTGTGAGGAGGGATACGAGGAGGCCGCGGCAAAGGTTATCGATCAGCAATGCAAGCGCCTACTGCAAAACTTTCGGCACGAGGCTCGGGTGCAGGCTGTTCGAGACTACTACGCCTCGCGGCGTATTAGGAAGGAGAAGTCGACGTGCCGCGGAAAGAAGATGGAGAAGGAGCATTACATGAAAGTAATTACGTATTCTTAAGGCCTTGTACTTAGTTTCCTTCATTTGATTTCTACGCGTAGCGCTCAAATATCCCTTTATTAACTTAGGTGCCCCCGAGATGGTGTGCGGATATGATGGATTGTTGGGAGGCGTTGGTGGATGAGTGGTGCTCAGAACAATGGCTATCCATCCACAACAATGCCAAGGACCGGCGTAACAAAATGGTTGGTGTGCCACACCATCAAGGGAGCGCCAACTCAAATCAGTTTGGTCTGAACTGGGTATGTGGTTAGCTTCATGATTCATGCAATTCATTCTTGATTCTAGCTTGAGCCCTTTACTAATACTTTGTTCCTCTCTCTCTCTTTTAGGCGCATCACAATAAAACGGAGGTGCCACAGATGTACGACCTCTATGCGATGGCCCATACTGCCTCGTACAAGAAGGTCAAGGCCTTCTCTGAGTCTGACCTCGATGATCCCTTGAAGTTCAGCAACATCTCCCCCCACAACAAGCTCGTGAGGTACAGAGATGAGGGGAGGGCGAGGAAAGGGGAGGACTTTAACCCGAGCCAGGAGCCTATTGATCCAGAGTTGGTGATGATAGCTGGCAGCGGGAGGCCCCATGGCTCGATTGCCATTGGAGATGGCCTTATACGTTGTCCTAGCAACCTTCGGGAGATCAAGGCGCGCCAAACGAGCTCCTGTCCTGAGATAAGGCCTCGTCCACGGCCAGTCGAGCTCGCCATCGAGGTTAGTTATAAGGACTCAGATATCTTTCCTCATTATGTTGTGTGTGTGAACAAAGATGATTACAATGCTAACGAGGAGTTGTGTTGCAGGATGCTATTCTGAAAGAGAGAGAGGCAACACAGGCGCTTATGGCGGCGAAGGAGAAGGAGATGGAGGAGAGGACGGCAAGGTTGTTGGAGGAGGAGAGGGCACGGTCCGATGCGTATTACCGGGCCATCTACGAGCTCTTCTTGGTAAGATTCTTCTTCATATTTGTCAAATCTTGCATTTAATGTTCCTTTCATTAATAATGAATATCGTTGACTTGTGAAAACCAAATGTGCAGACTATGTGCGAGAAGACCGGCCAGGCCGCTCCGTCGATGCCAGTCATTACCACGGCTGCAACGGTGAGTTTCATTTCAATGCAATGATCTTTTCAGTGTCATCATGCTAACGAGACATTGCAAATCATCTTTGGTGCAGCTTAACTCCGGAGTCGCATCGCACGACCCTTCTCCAGGGCAGCCTTCTCCAGGTGAAACCGGTCCGAGCAACCGCGGTGCCTCTCCTCCGTGATGACGAGGACTGTAAGCCCCAAACTTAGCTCGTTTTCTCAAAGAAAGACAAACTTAGCACTTAAACAAACTTAGCTCCTTCCGAAATATTAATGTTAGGGGAAACGACCATCACCAACTGTCAAAATATTAGTGTTAGGTACTGTCCACCAACATACACCACCATATAAGTGTGAGTGAGTGCGCACCATACACACCATGAGGCAAACCTCGAAAGACCTATCCTTCTTCCAATTTTGCCCGAATGACACAAATAAGCAATAAGAAGAAGAAAACAAGAGGAGAAAGATAGAGAGAAGAAAACCGCTTCTTCATCTTCTTCTTCTTATTCTAGTCTTCTTCATCTAACTTTCGTATTTCCCATTTTGCAGATTAGAGTCACTTCACGGAAGCTTGCATTGATGGAGTGCTTGTGATTTTGTATCGATGAACAATATTAAACTTGCTACATATGTGAAACTTGTTACTATTGTAATATGGTGAACAATGTGACATTTGTTTTGGTATGTTTGTTGGATACTTGTGCTTGTGCTTGTTGTTGGATGATCATCAGTAGGGTTATTGTGAAATATATACATATATAGCATATTTTGCCTGTGAAAATTGTTGGATATAAGAAAAAACAGAAAAAACTGGGGCAATATTGCCACTTTGCCGACGGCCACCGTCGGCATAGTTTCTTTGCCGTCCGGCACCGACGGCAAAGGCGACACGTGGCACTCACCTGTGCACCCTGGGAGTGCCAGGCCTGCTATTTGGTTCATTTCCCGTCCGTGGGCGGACGGCAAAGAAACTATGCTGACGGTGGCCGTTGGCAAAGTGGCAATGTTGCCCCAGTTTTTTCTGCGGCCGGGGGCGGACGGCAAAGAAACTATGCTGACGGTGGCCGTCGGCAAAGTGGCAATATTACCCCAGTTTTTTCTGCGGACGACAAATGAGGAACAGACGGCAAAGGAGAGGTTGGCAGACGGCAAAGGCTCCATTAGCCACTAACTGGGTTAACTCAAGTTTACGCCGTCCAGTCGCTTTGCCGTCTGCTGCCTGACGGCAAAAACACTTTGCTGTCCGCAGTACAAAGGCAGACGGCAAACCCCTCCTTTACTGGGGTTCTCAGTGCCGGAAATTTGGCCGTCTGCTGCCGAACGGCAAAGGCTTTGCCGTCCGTGGTCCTACCCTTTGCCGTCCGCTATGGCAGACGGCAAAGTACCTGATTCCAGTAGTGATTATATCTCAGGTACGCCTATTAATGTTGAAAGCAATGTTATCCAAACGATGACACCGGAGGAACACATAAGAGAAACCTTCCGGACCACTCCAGAATCGTGAAAAAGAAGAGGTACATGATACGGTAAGTAAACAGACTCCAAAAAATCCGCAAAAATATTTACTGTCAGTTTTGGAATATTAGAAAAATTACGAAAATAAGAAATAAACAGGAAAGCAACCGAGGAGAGCATGATACACCAGGGCGCGCCTGCCCTCCCTGGCACGTCCTGGTGGGTTGTGCCCACCTCGGGAACCTTCCCGACTCCGTTTTCCTTCCATATACTTGTTTTCCAAGAATAAAAATTCTTTATATATATCCCCAACTATTTTGACCACTGCATCACGGAAAAATCCTCGGATCTTGTTTCGTGTTGTTTTCTTGTCAGATCTAGATCTCCATGGCTCCACCAAGTTCCCCCAAGGACAAGTTCTTCGAGAAGGTCATCAATCCGTACTTGTCGGAGGTGATGAAGCACCCTCAAGCCATTGAGATGCCTGAGGGGGTGCTCCACATCTGAGATGTTCAGGGGCCTAAGAAGACGGGAAGCATGGAGGCCAGGCTTGAAGCGGTGGAACAAGACATCTTCAAGTGCTAAGGGATGGTGGAGCGTGGACTTAGTGCCAATCACTCCATGATCACGGAATTCACCCGTAATCACATGGTGGATGGCCAGTCCATGAAGGACATCGTCTTCACTCTCAATGAGCAAATCAACTTTCTACAAAGTCAAATTTATGATCTTCAAAATCAAGTTTTTGAGTATGAAGCAAGATTTAAAGGTATGAGTTTAGCTGCCAGTTGCAGGACTCAGGGGACTCGTGCATCAACTTTTGATGGTGAACCCTTACCCTGGAAACCAGAGGACAACCCTACTACTTCTTCATCACCACCACCTTCATCATCTTCACCACGAAAGGAGACTTGAGTACACGGGTATGGGCACTCCCCTTGGCTTGAGCCAAGCTTGGGGGAGATGCCCCGTTATCGTATCACCATCACTTTTATTTCCTTTGCCTATTTTCTTTTGATCTTTAGCTATTTCATGAGTTAGTTGAATAAAAGTTTAGTATGATCTATTTTTGAGTGCTAGTTTCGTGATCTATCTATCTATGTAATCGAGTGAAAGTTATATAATAAAGCTAGTTTGAGTTTTTGCTTCTTTACTTTCTTGTTGCAATGAAAATAAAAGAGAGAATAAATGAAAAAAAGGGGGATCATATGCTAATCTTATGGTGAGTAATGACATTACATAAAGAAAAGTATAAGTAGTAAAATTTATTGGAAATTGACAAACATAGCATTGGTCAATGAAGCAATTCATGAAAGAATTAATTAGGGAAGAGAAGATTCACATGCAAATACACCATCTTGGACATCTTTTATGATTGTGAGCCCCCATTTATTATTAAATGCCAAAATTGTTGACGTTGGACAAGGAAGACAACGTAATGATTTATGCTTGTTCATATTCACATAGAAGTTATATTGTCATAGATCCTTCAACATGTGGTGCTTTCTCAACATCTTTGCTAGCAAAAAATTCCGCACTAAGTAGAGATACTACTTGTGCATCCAAAATCCCAAACCCAAACTCATGTTTTGAGAGTCCACCATACCTACCTATGGATTGAATAAGATCCTTCAAGTAAGTTGTCATCGGTGCACTAAGGCAATAAAAATTGCTTCTAAATGTGTTTGATCAATTAGTGTAAGAGAAAATTGAGCGTTGTACGAACTTATGATGGCAAAGTAATAAAAGCGACAGACTGCATAATAAAGGTTGCTATCATAGGGGGCAATATAACGTGACGTTCTTTTACATAGGGGGCAATATAACGTGACGTTCTTTTAATATAACGTGCTATCATACAAACCAAAAAGCGCATGACAACCTCTGCTTCCCTCTGCGAAGGGCCTATCTTTTACCGTTATGTCTTTACTTTTATGCAAGAGTCGAAGTATTCTTCCCTATTCCTTTTTATTTTTCTCTTTTGCAAGCATCATGTGGTGAGGAAAGATCTAGGCACATATACCCAGTTGGATATGAGTGAGCATGAGTTATTATTGTTGACATCACCCTTGAGGTGAATACGTTGGGAGGCGAAACCATAAGCCCCTATCTTTCTATGTGTCCGGTTAAAACTTTTTGCCCATGGGTATGCTGTGAGTGTTAGCAATCATAGAAGACTAAATGATGGTTGAGTATGTGGACTTGCCAAAAGGACCCGACACGAGACCCTTCCTGAAAATATGATGAATTGTAGTTGCAAAGTTGACTGAGAACATAGTTTGTTGGTTCCCAATAAGGTTTATGCTTTATACTTCTAGGTTGTAATGAATTGTTACTTGCTCATAAGAAGTTATAAGATGTTGTTATAAAATAAAGTTATATGAAAGAATCTTATGATAAAGTTTGTTGATATTATGATAATAAGCATGATGCTACTATGTCCGTATTTTGTTTTTATCGACACCTCTCTCTCAAACCATGTGGACATATTTTTCGATATCGGCTTTCGCTTGAGGACAAGCGAGATCTAAGCTTGGGGGAGTTGATACGTCCACTTTGCATCATGATTTCTTACTGTCATTTATAATGTTTTTATGCATAATAATGCTTTATGGAGCCATTCTAATGCCTTTTCTCTCATAATTTGCAAGGTTTGCACAAAAAGGGAGCACACCGGCAGCTGGAATTCTGGACCTGAAAAAGCATACCAGAGATACCTATTCTGCACATCTCCAAATGAGCTGAAACTTCACAGAGATTTATTTTGGAATATATAAAAAATATTAGAGCAAAGAAATACCGGAGGGGGCCACCCTGGTGAGCACAATACACCAGGGCGCGCCAGGCCCCCCAGGCGCGCCCTGGTGGGTTGTGCCCAGCACGGCCCACCTCCAGAGTCCATCTTCTGGTATATAAGGTTTTTTGACCTAGAAAAAATCAGAAGAGGACTTTCGGGACGATACGCCGCCGTCTCGAGGCGGAACTTGGGAAGGAGCACTTTTGCCCTCCGACGGAGCGATTCCGCCGGGGGAACTTCCCTCCCGGAGGGGAAAATCGAAGCCATCATCATCACCAACAACCCTCTCATCTTTGGGAGGCCATTCTTCATCAACATCTTCAACAGCACCATCTCCTCTCAAATCCTAGCTCATCTCTTGTGTTCAATCTTTGTACCGGAACCTTAGATTGGTACCCTTGGGTGACTAGTAGTGTTGATTACCTTGCGTAGTTGATTACTATATGGTTTATTTGGTGGAAGATTATATGTTCAGATCCATTATGCTATTCAATACCCCTCTGATCTTGAGCATGAACATTATTTGTGAGTAGTTACCCTTGTTCTTGAGGTCACGGGAGAAGTCATGTTGCAAGTAATCATGTGAATTTGATATGTGTTTGATACTTTGATGATATGTATGTTGTGATTCCCTTAGTGGTGTCATGTGAACGTCGACTACATGACACTTCACCATTCTTGGGCCTAAGGGAATGCATTGTGGAGTAGTTATTAGATGATGGGTTGCTAGAGTGACAGAAGCTTAAACCCTAGTTTATGCGCTACTTCGTAAGGGGCTGATTTGGATCCACATGTTTAATGATATGGTTAGATGTTATCTTAATACTTTTCTCATAGTTGCGGATACTTACGAGAGGGTTAATCTTAAGTGGGAGGTTTGTTCAAGTAAGAACAGCACCCAAGAACCGTTCCACCCACATATCAAATTATCAAAGTAGCGAACACAAATCAAACCAACATGATGAAAGTGACTAGATGAAATTCCAATGTACCCTCAAGAATGCTTTGCTGATTATAAGATATTGTTTTGGCCTGTCCTTTGCCACAAAAGGATTGGGCTACCTTGCTGCACTTTATTTACCGTTACCGTTACTTGCTCGTTACCAATTATCTTGATATCAAACTACCCGTTACCTACTATTTCAGTGCTTGCAGAAATTACCTTGCTGAAAACCACTTGTCATTTCCTTCTGCTCCTCGTTGGATTCGACACTCTTACTTATCGAAAGGACTACGATTGACCCCCTATACATGTGGGTCATCAACTACTGGACCCCACCACTTTAATTAACCCTGGATTTAAAATAACCCCCCCCCCCCTAATTTGTACAGTCACTGACTGGTGGGGCCTATCCACTGTTCCAGTGGATAGGGCCGGCCCAGTCAGCCTGCTGACTTGGCAGCTGGCCCACTAGTCAGCCTCTGCTGACTGGGTGTTGACCCAGGTCAACAGGGCCCACCAGTCAGCCACTGTGTGGGCCGACTGGGTACAAACCTGGGTACACTTAGCATTTACTGTTAACTGTTGACATCAGCATGATGTCATGCTGACGTCATAATTGGAATTTTTGAATTAAAATAAATCTGTTAATTTCAGAATATTAATAAAACTTTAAAAATTCATATAAAATAATTTATAACTCGGATGAAAATCCCACAAATCCGAATACGTTGTCTGTTCATCTGTCACATGCTCCTAGCATGATGAACATGGACATTTGGCGTTAGGATCGTCTGTCCGGTAGTAGCCAAAGACCCGGGAAATATCGTCAGATATTATTCCGCTCCGTCAGTAACATGTAGTACTGCGTTAGCTCATCCCTAGCACTGCATATTGCCATGCCATGCATTGTGATGCATCTGTTTGCTTTATATTTATTGTTTCTCCCCCCTCTTCTCTCCGATAGACCCCGAGACTGACGCTGCTGCCCGGTACGACTACAACACTGACGACCAGCCTTTTGCAGCAGAGCAACAAGGCAAGCAAACCCCCCCCCCCCTTGATCATTCCGATATCACCCATTCTTTCTCCCTCATGCTTGCATTAGATTTCGCTACTGTTGTAGGTAGCTCCTATTTTGATGCATAGCCTGTTTTTGTTAAACTGTTGTTGTACCTTACTGCATATTAAATGCTTAGTATAGGTTGATTAGTGAATCCCATGTGACCCCACTGTCCTAGTTGCCCCTGCTTCATCATCGAAGACTCGACGACCCAAAGACTTGAAGACTCAATCAGCTTGATCGACAAGCCATGCCCGTCACATTCACCTCACACCTCACCTAGTTGTACAACTCTGTAGAGCTACTATCGAGTATCGAGGGTGATACCTCATAACGTACTCATGATGATAACTCTGTAGTGTAGCTAGTCAGCCGTGGATCCCGGAGGGTGATTCCCCCTTTGCCACTCCCAACAACGACTTTGTCGTGCAACATCTCAAGGGTGAACCATCGAGGGTGATTACTTTCTGGTCACCTTGACGATTACATCGGGTGGGATCCATCGAGGTTGATCCCTTGGGTTTCCCCCTTGATGTTATAGACACACAGTTACATTTACTTTACGACTGAAACATGTTGAGGTCTGGATGACCTAGAAGGTGATGGGGTAATAACGACGAGGCGTGGCTGGGCATTCTGGGCTCTTGCCACAAGTCCTCGAGACAGGGCGACGGGACTACATATCGTGGGCACTGCTCGCCACCGCAGGTAACAAAGCATTAATGGGTTTGGATATGTGATTTGAGAAGGCCTCTGACCTGTTTCGCACTAACCACCACGCGGGAATAAATATAGTTACTCTACGTCGTACATTCGCCCGAAAGCTCTTCAGATGTCACAGTTGAGCGGCACGCGCCCGGGTGGCCCGCGTAAGCACCGTCTTTGTATTAAGAGGTGCCAGGACTGACACCGGCCGTCCATGTAACACGCAGGATTGCGAAGGGAGATTGGCCCATGACCCCTTTGTGATTAGGATGTAGACCGGCGTGTGGCCTCTCTGTTGAGCCTACGTAGGACTACGGCGTGTCGATTAGCTGAGGCCGATCATTACCCGAGCAAGTGTGTCCGGCCAGAGTTAAATGAGCGTGTTGGGTAATATTGTGCACCCCTGCAGGGAAGTATATCTATTACAATAGCCATATCCACGGTAACGGACGCTCAGAGTTGTATCCCAATCTATACAACTAGAAGTGGATACTTGTGAAATGAAATGAAATTGTTGGCTCCGAGGTTGCTTTCTCGCAGGGAGTCGATGAAGAATCTCTGGGCGTTGTTAAATAAAATTACTGCAACTTAATTATTACATATGAGATACCAATCTACACTCTTCTAATGCCGCAAGATGTTGAAGATGCTAGTCTTCGATAGGGCTAGGTCTTCTCTCTATTCTGGCATTTCTGCAGTCAGTCCAAAGATATAGCCCCATTCCTTGATACTGATGCATACTTAGCATAGTTCTGATGTCAGTCTTGCGAGTACTTTGGATGAGTACTCACCATTGCTTTGCTCCCCTTTTCCCTCTCGATATGATTGCTGCGACCAGATGATGGAACCCAGGAGATGGTGGATCCCGCCAACGACTACTACTACCTCGACGGAGCCTACTACTACGTGGAGGCCGCTGACGACCAGGAGTAGTTAGGAGGCTCCCAGGCAGGAGGCCTTGCCTTTTCGATCTGTGTTATGTTTGTGCTAGCCTTCTTAAGGCAAAACATGTTTACTTATGTCTGTACTCACATATTATTTGCTTCCGCTGACTCGTTGTATTCGAGCTTATGTATTCGAGACCTCGAGGCCCCTGGCTTGTAATATGAAGCTTGTATGACTTTAATTTGTGTCTAGAGTTGTGTTGTGATATCTTCCCATGAATCCCTAATCTTGGCTGTACGCATTTGCGTGTATGATTAGCGTACGATCGAGCTGGGGGCGTCACACCCAAGCTTATAGCCTTCGCCGTGACCTGCCTCCGGGGAATCCCTGATCCTGTGGCCTCCATGATTTTGGCAGAGCTTGAGGCCGCATCGGTGCTTGGTTCGCATGCAACTCATGATTGGCTCAGCGAAAAAGATGTCCTGGGCCGTGCCTATGGCCCAGTGATGGTTGCCATCATCTGCCTCCATCCCACGCATCGCCACCGGCTTCGCTGCAATCTTCGGGAGTCATGCCACCATTCCATATCTGTTTGGTCCTTTATAAATTGGGGGATGGCAAGCGCTAATCACCCATCCTCCTCCTCCCAATTCCTCTGAAACCTCAATGGTTGTTGTGGAAGAGCATCAACCCATGTAGCCCAAAATGAGAAAGGTTGATGCAGTCGCTGGTAGTAAAGACATCATGGCGACGGGCCCAGTTCCGCTGCCACCTCCCTCGGCCGAGGTGACTAATTTGCCAGTCGGATCCAAAGACTGGAAGTCTTCTCCAATCACCCTTGACCACTTGGAGGGTCTGGTCGCCTAGGGGTGGCTTGCCATGCGTGATTCTTTGTACTAGCTTGCGGCGCAGCGGGCCGACAAGGGCCCCGATCCTCTTCCCTGGAGATTGTTGGTGCACGTGTTCTTCATCTGCTACGGCCTGCGCCTCCCTCTGAATAGTTTTGCCCCAAGGATCCTAATGTAATACGGGCCGCAACTTCATCGCCTGACCCCGAACGGGGTTCTGCATCTAGCCTGCTTCATCACGTTGTGCGAGTGCTTCCTCGGGGTAGCCCCGCACTTTGATCTTTGGAGATACTTCTTTGAGGTACTGCCACGCAGAGAGGGTTGAAAGATTCCTGTCTGCGGAGGGGCGGTCATTCAACCCTGCCCGGACTCCGGGTATTTTGAGCTCCCAACACCGCAGGAGAAGGAAAGATGGCAACAAGACTTGTTTTATGCTCCCGACATCCCCAGGTGTCATACAGAGGCGGGACAGCCTGTTTTTTCTCACGAACCACCCGGGACAAATCTAAGTGGAGGTCGGTGACCGAGCTCTCTTCGGAGACCGCTGCTTTGGTGGGAGCAGTTCACCAGCTTCAGGACGAGGGGCTCTCGAGCATGTAGATCCTGAAGACTTGGATGGAGAGAAATGTCCATCCCTTGGGATGGAGGGAGCTCCTGATGTATGACTACAAGGGCCTGAGTGATCCCAGTCGCCTTCATAAATGGGAGGTCTTGACCTCCGAGCTGAAGCTTCACATGCACCTCGTAACTGGTGTCTCCATGGACGAGATTTTTCAGGAGGTCGCAGTGGAACCATCCCTGGGGCAACCCCCCTCGCAAGGTGAACCCAGTTCTTCTCTTTAGCCAGTGTCTCTTCCTTGGGTTTTCTTTTGTTTTTGCTGACTTGCTTCTTTTGGCCTATATCCAGACCATTAGGACTTTCATCTCAAAGCCCCCTCAGCCTTGTAGTGGGGCCTTAGTGGTGTGGGCAGCCCTGGAGGCGCCCCGACCAGCACAGGGTGTGCTTGCAAAGAAGGCGCAAGTTCAGGTCATGCCAGCCCCAGAAGGACCGATGAAGAGATCTGTGGAGAACGGTGCCTCACCGCCTGATGTCCACTACGCAAATTTATTCTTGTAGACTCTGTTAGGCCTCCAAGCGTAGAGTTTTGTAGGACGGCAGCAAAATTCCCTCAAGTGGATGACCTAAGGTTTATCAATCTGTGGGAGGTGTAGGATGAAGATGGTCTTTCTCAAACAACCCTGCAATCAAATACAAGCAATCTTTTTTGTCCCCAACACACCCAATACAATGGTAAATTGTATAGGTGCACTAATTCGGTGAAGAGATGGTGATAAAAGTGTAATATGGAGGGTAGAAATAGCTTTTTATAATCTGAAATAATAAAAACAGGAAGGTAGCAAGTGATAAAAGTGAGCACAAATGGTATTGCAATGCTTAGAAACAAGGCCTAGGGTTCATATTTTCATTAGTGCAATCTCTCATCAGTGCTAACATAATTGAATCATATAACAATCCCACAATGTGCGACAAAAAATCACTGCAAAGTTCTTATCAATAGCGGAGAACATAAGAAGAAATTGTTGTAGGTTGCAAACCACCTCAAAGTTATCTTTCCGATCAATCTATTGAGCCATCCCTATAAGTGTCATAAACAGCCCTAGAGATCGTACTACAATAACACCAAATGATATACATAAATCAACTCTAATGTCACCTAGATACTCCAATGTCCCCACAAGTATCCGTGAGTTAATTATTCGATATGCATCAAACAATTTCAGGTTCATAATATTCAATCCAACACAAAGAACTTCAAAGATTACCCCAAAGTTTCTATCGGAGAAAGTAGGATGAAAACGTGTATCAACCTATGTGCCTAGATTACCCCAATGTCACCTCAGGAATCCGCAAGTTGATTACCAAAACATACATCAAGTGACTCAATAGAATACCCCATTGTCACCACGGGTATCCACATGCAAGACATACATCAAGTGATCTCAAATCCAAATATTCAATCCGATAACAATGAAACCTCAAAGAGCAAGACTAAATTCATCACAACAAGATAGAGAGGAAAGAACACCATATGATCCAACTATATTAACAAAGCTCATGGTACATCAAGATCATGCCTTATCAAGATCATGGTGAATTACTCCCTCCTCATCATGTAGACTGCCGGGATGATGAAGATGGCCTCCGGTGATGACTTCCCCCCTTCGGCAGGGTGCCGGAAGGGAGCTCCGGATGAGATCGCTTCGGTACAGAGGCTTGCGGCGGCGGCATAAAAGTTCTAGGTTTCTCTCTGAGGGTTTCCCAATTTATAAGAATTTTCAGCGTTGGAATCACGCCAATCGGAGTTACAAGGGGCCCACAAGCTCAGACGACACTCCCTACCCCCTAGGGCGCGCAGGGTGAGTTTGTGGCATCCTCGTGGGTCTTCTGGTCGTTCCTCGAAGCCTCGGGGATCTCTTATGTTCCAAAAAAAATCACTGTAACTTTTTATCGTGTTTGGACTTGATTTGGTGCGAAACATAGAAATAAGCAAAAAACAGGAACTGGCATTGGGCACTAAGTTAATAGGTTAGTCCATAAAAATCATATAAAAGTGCACCAAAACCATGTAGACCTCATGTAAATATAGCATGAATACTTCTACAAGAAATTTGTTAATACGTGAAAGTTCTGATCCGTCCTGAATGAGTGGAAAACTGTCATGTATATCGCGTCATAATTTGACAGCGTACCTTACATGACGGTTCTTGTCCGTCATGGATCTACCTCAGGCCCACCCTGGCCCAATCCATTGTGACGGAACAAACCGACATCGACTAACGCCACATAGGATTTTTTATTGACCAATTCAAATGGCGTGGATGCCTACGTGGATACTATTTTCCATCACAAAATTCGTCATGGTTGAGCACATTAGGCCATTTCTTTCTCTATAATTTGGAGCCAGTGCATTTTTTTCTAGCATAATACATTACACAGATCATAGTGCCAACTTTGGCTGAAAAAAAATATTTCAAAGTGCCATAAAATACACAAATCATGTATTATTTTTGCAGCCATCCACCGGTATATACAACATAGCAGTTTACAAAATCCTCCATGAAATGAAAATTTACAACATGAATTGACAAAATACACACATAGCAAGGTTAGGACCAGCACAATCCAATTTACATCAACAACATATATAAAAGTTTCTTATTCAATTTCTTGCAATCGACGCTCTTCATTACAACTATCATCTCGTGCCAGTTGTGATAAGCAGCAACAAGTAGGATTAATATATCTGTCCAAAAATAGAACAAACATTAGACATTTTTAGATGAGTAATTTTGTTAGAACCAACCAAAGGGGTGTCATTTTATCAAGTTCCAGGATAAAGTTTCAGTTGTATGTACGTTGGAAGAACAAAAAGATTTAGAAAATTGTATGTAGAAATATTGATGATAAGTTACAACAATTTTGTACAGACAACCATGTTATAAACCTGACCACCAGATCTACTAAAATATTATACACTCTACACTGAAGATGATTGTAACAACTTTGGGAAGATGATATAACTTAATAACAAATGAATGTACGTATAGGGAAATAGTACAAGTGTTGATGTAGCGAACACAACCCCAGCTTGGCCCTCTTTGGCTCCGTGCAGAAGATAATTGGTTGTAGAGAACCCCTTAGTATGCTTGCGACATGAGCATAATCCTGTAACTGGCACTTCTCACAAAGTGCACTCCTTGCCGGTACCAAGATAAATGGTTGATGACTGAACAAGTTCGCATGCAAATCTCTAAAATATAACAAGTAACCTACTTTTGGTAGCAAGGAACAAACTTGTTGCTTCTGTGGAATAGATTTTGGTTACATTGTTGTGTCTGGTGTAGAACAAAGAAAATACTAAGCTGACCCATTATAAGGTATGGTTAAGTAAACAAACTGCCATGTGCTGGCAAGTTATATTGCCTACAGTGAGGATTTAAACTAGCTAATGACACGTCTGGTTATGAATACACATTGATTTCTGTACATATTAGATGGAACATAAAGCTGCAAGAATATGGATGATAAACTGCCCAGAGTAAATACTTGCTTGGTGTAAAGGTGTAGTGTACAGTGTACCTATGTTAATATGGCTCTGCTTTCGTGTCATGTATAGCTTGTGCAGAGTACCCAAGGAAGCTTGCATATATCCTGCTGCATTTTCGTTGCCTTGAAGTTCATCAGAGAATACAACAGCTTTCGGTTTTGGACTGGATGGTGTGAAAACAGATCTTGCCGGTACAGATACGCCAGTGTGCTTGTTTCTGCGTTTGGGTAGATTTCAGGAGAGAAAGTCAACTAAATTAACAGGCGAAATAACAACAATTATACTGTACCACAGGAACAAAATTAAAATGAGTCAGGGAATGCAACAAAATTAAAATGAGCCAGGGAATGATAATTTACAACACAATTTGATAAACGATACAGATTATAAACGCGCGACCCTCAATCGATCCATTAGTGGATAGGAACAGAGATGAGGCCGAGTGTTGGGCACTTGCTGGAGCGCAAGGGCTACGGGTTGTGTTGCCCACATCCTAGGATGTTCACTGACCGGGCGCACGGCCCATGTATCACCAACCTCTTAGGAGGATTGTACTCCCCATCTTTTCAATGAAATGAAACGCAAAGATCCTTTACGTTTTCTCGAAAAAACATTTTTTGCTCCTAGAGCTGAATCGTTTCCAAGGAAATCAAACATGATAATACTAACGGTTCCACCTTTCGATCAAACAACATGCAAATGTACCACCCAGATGTTCCAAACAGATTAGCTAAAGGGGTCACGACTAACAAGGATAACTGAAGAATGAACACTGTTGGACAGTAAGCCCATCATTACAAGGGCTTTGGAACCAAAATTTATTCATATATATTTTCAGTCAAAGTTAAACCAAATTGACACGTACAAACTGAACCAAAGCATGGTTCTTATTCATATTTATCTACAGATGCAGGTGCCATCCAGCTTGTTTCAGTCAAAGTTAAAACATATGTATGTATGTATAGATGTAAATGTCATCCAGATTTTGGGGTAGAGGGGGAGGGAGAGGAGGATCACCATGTCCACATTGCAAGTGTTGAGTCCAGCAGGAGGCGAATCCACGCGCGTCAGGACGACATGTACATCGCCGGCTGGGTGGACGGCGTTCAGGGGCGGGGTTGCCCGAGCTGTACCGGTGCGCGTCCTTGGGGATAGAGGACAAGAAGGAGCACCGACGTTCGCTGCTGTCATCGTCGGGACAAGGCCGTCGCGCTGGCGGCCTGGCGCTCGTCCCAAACATGCCGCTGCGTGCGTCGCGTCAGCACATCCTGCGAGAGGAGGACCTCCATGCCGTCCTATTCCAGGAGCACCATCCAGCAGGCGCCGGAGCCGCGCCGGCACCAAACATTTGATTTCTGAAGGTTCACGTCCATTTCACCTGTAGGTGCTTGGTCTAGTTAAAAAAAACAGAGTTAGCTGCTCGGTTATGCATGGTATTTCTCAGAAAATAAGTAGAGTATTGAGTTGAAACCTATCCAGAGACCCTCACAGCAAGGGTTTCAGCAGCATCCGACCCCTTCTCCTTCTCACCATCCTACAAGCAAAAAAATTGTGTCCATTTCAGTCCCAATTGTAGTACAACCAGAGAACCCAAATGACCAATTGTTGTCCCCAACGCCATTTTCAGTTCAACCATGCACTTGAAACTTTTTGGTGTCTTTTGCCGGCTGAAACGCCGGTCCTGGCCTTGGTTTTGCTGGGACTATCATTGTAGACGTGTCGATGGTTCTCTTGATCTGTTCGAGCTCCGCAAAGGCTAACACTGCCTCAGCGAGCTCCACGTTGGCGACCTCCGCTTCGAACGCCCTCTCTGGGCTGCCGTGGATGGTGATTGTGCCGTTGGGGCCCGGCATCTTGAGCTAGAGGTACGCATAGGATGGTAGTGCCATGTACTTAACGTAGGCCGGCCTACCAAAGATTGCGCTGTATCCACTGCGGAACGGGGCCACCTCAAAATGTATTGTTTCGGATATGAAGTTGTCCTCCTCCCCAAAGACGACCTCGAGCTCGTGCCACCCGAGGGGGTGCACTGGCCCACCTAGAATGAAGATGTGAAAGCTGGCGGGTGCTGGTTGGAGGCTAGATAGGGAGGTCCCCATCTTGGCTAGGGAGTCAGGGAAGATTATGTTGAGGCCGCTGCCGTCGTCCATCAGGACCCGCGAGAGGCGGAAGCCTCAGACGATCGGATCAACTACCAAGGCAAACTTGCCAGGGTGTGGGACGTAGGCCGGATGATTGGTGCTGCCGAAGCCGATGGGGGCATCGGACCACTCCTGGAGGTCGGATGGGACAAGCACAGTTACGTAGACCCCGCCCCGTGTGACCTTTTCAGCCCGGCACGTCTTTGCAGATGGGTAGATCATGTTGATGCTGGCCGGTTCGGTGGGCTGGTGGATTGATGAAGATCCGGCCAGCATCAACATGACATATTTTCCCGAAGCCCTCCTTGCCACGGGTGACAGTGGAGCGTGGAATGTAGTCGATGAAGGGAGGGGGCATCATGTCGTATAGCAGCCCCCCGTTCGTCGACCTTGAGCTCGAAAGAGCCAAAGGTGAATGTCTGGCCTGGCATGAAGTCGCTGGGCATACATAGATCTCTGATCTGGGTTCATTCTCCGACCAGCAAAGCCCGTGCCTGGCGCGCCAACTGACGGAGCGGAAACTCATCAGTACCCTTGGTATGGTGGTGAACGATGCCGAAAGTACCAGAACGGAGCCCGCACGCATAGTAACACCCTACGTCCTGCTTTGTGTTTGTATTCATGGTGGATATACCTCCTGCAAGGGATTACAACGGGGAAGTATTGCTACCGAGAGTCTAGGTCTACGGAAGTAAATGGATCCGAGAGCCCCGTAGCCCTCCCCTTATATGTACTGTGAGGCTAGGGTTTTACAACAGGTAAATCCAATCTCGGCCGCCGTCATCCTGACTTGGGGGCCAAGATGGTCCTTAGACGCCTATCCGACCTTCAGGGCTCCCTTCCATCGCTAGCTCCTTGGTTGGCCTCCTAGCTAGGGCCCTAGGCAGGCCTGCTGCCAGGCTCCCCATGGAGAAGCCACCCCCGGTGCATGGCACCGTCATGGTTGATGTGAGGATTTTTAACACCTGAGTTCTTCCCTTCAATGTCTCTTTTTGATTTTTTGTAATTGTTAATTAGGCTTCATGCATTTCAGATCTGCTCGTTGCTGCCTGTAGCTTTAGTTCATACTCTGAACTTTTGGTGTCGGGATCTATGTCCTTGGTTAATGTGTTTGGCTCCATTTCGCATCATGTGGTTCTTTGCTAGCCTATTGCATCTTTTTTCTCTTTTTTCTTCCCCTTGTTCAGGTGTGGCTCGCCATCCTCGCGGCTCGTCAGCTCTTCCTAGCCGAGCCAAAGCCTGCCTCGGCTTGGCTCGTGTCCAGTATGACTCGCCTAGTCCAGGCTGCCACGCAGGCTCCGACATGAGGTGCTAGTAGCCACGAGGGCACCGCTGGTGGCCTGGATTTTGCAGCTATCCCGCAGCCGCGCGAGCCTGCGGGCACCCCGACCACGTCCTTATCCTTTTGCCGCATCCTCAACTGGGTGGGGACCGGGCTACCACACCGTGCACGATAAGGTGTTGGAGTTACCGGAGCACTACCATGCAGGAGCGCATCCTCGTCTGACCTCCACTAGTAGAAAATAGGGCATTTGTCCCGATTGCAGAGGGCCTTTAGTCCCGGTTCAAATGATCAGGACAAATGCCGATCGCTTTTAGTCCCGGTTGGCTTACGAACCGGGACCAACGGTGCTCCACGTGACCGCACGGCGGCGCCGAGGCCGGAGGACCTTTGGTCCCGGTTCGTAACACGAACTGGGACTAAAAGGCGCTTTGTTTTTTTTTTTTTGGAAAGGGCCGTGTTTCATTTTTGGTTTTCATTTTCTTTTATATTTATATTGTATTTTCACGCGGGTTTTCATTTTTGAAAAGGGCCAATCGCAACATCATATTTTCCTCTAATTCACATGATCACTTGCATCCATCCATCTTAATCAAATATGTCATATAACTCATCATCATCTTACTCATCTAACAACTCATCATCATCTTAATCATACCAAGTTAAAATCTCATAAAACAGAAAAATATCATAATAGTAATCATCCTAATCGATCATGCAAGTTAAAATAAACCAGAAAAACTTCTCTCTCATATAGGACCTAGTCGTCCCTCCTAGGTAAAATGACATAAAACAGAATAACGCCTATGTCTCCATGATGAAGCAAAGAGATCCAACGGTCTCCAACTTGTGACTTGCGAGCCTTCTTTATTTGTCCCCATGCTTCAATTTGGAGCCGTCTTGGTGGTTTGTGCTCAGTCGAGTATGCAAAAGAGAACTCGGGCTGGAAGGGGCTTTTAATTGTCATATTACCTTCGAGTTGCATCAACGGAGGCACAACTTCATTTGGCAGTTTCTGTTGAAGAACATAATAGTAGCCTAGTTAGCAATGTAATCAATACCATTTACGCAATAGTATAGTGTACTTAATTAGCAACTCTTACCAAGATATTTCAGCGAATGTCATCCGCCCTCAACCTATGCACTAGTGTCATGTACAATGTATAATTTGAGCCAGTTCCCAAATTATACGGGAAGATCTCCCTACCAACTAGGACACCGATAACAAAGTTGATAAGATCACCCTTCTCCTCCCAAGTTAGATGTGATCCATAAGTGTAGTGTGTCGTGTCGATTATGTTCTGTGTTTCACTCAAAGAAACGAAATAAGCTGTAAATTATAAATTAACAAATTTAGTATGGATGAACACCAACTATTTTTCAATATAGAATGCAAATTACTTGACAAATATGCATGGTTGACAAACTCACATGGAGGTAAAACAGGAAGCATATCGACATCCACCCAAATGTCGATGTTTCCTTCAATATGATCTTCAGGACGAAGATCGAAGGTTATTTCCATATCCTCCTGAAATCCATATGCCTTGCAAAGAGCTTCCCAATTTGAGCACCCTAATTCTGTGTTATTAGGTGCATTCATTACTTTCACCAGAAATGTGTGACCATGTTTAGTCATCAGGTTCGCTGTCCTCGTCTCGAAACTCTCGTGCTCTTCGAAACCGAGCCTCTCCAAGAAATACCGTCTTGCATGACAGGGAATGAACTAGTCAAATTGTATAAAACAGAAATTACGCGTTGAAGGAAAGAAACAGAAGTCATGCTTAATTACGAAAAAACAGTTGTCATCGTTGCGTACCGTAGAAATATCAAAGTCCTCGTAAAGCTTCATGGTGAAGAACCTGCCGTCTCGCAGCCCAGGCCGGTCGCAAAGACCCTTATCTTCACCGCAAAGTTCACACGCTTGGATCCAATCATCGTCTGATGACGACGACATTTCATGTGTTCATGATTCAAGAATTACGGCACACTTGGATCCTAATGCGTGTGTGACTTTCGGTCCGTCGAGGCTTTCCTTAAATAACTCTCATATCTCATGGTGTGTTGGTGCGCACTCTCTCACACTGATATGGTGGTGTATATATGTTGGTGGACACTCTCTCACAGTAAGAGTTCGACGGTCGGTGATGGACGCCCCCCCTCTTCTCTTCTTGCGAATTATACCGACGAATATATCGCAACGAAGAGAAGAAGAGGAGGCGCCCCCCACGACAACAGTCGGGATTCCTCCATCAAGAACACACATGAAAGTCACACAAGGAGCAACGACAGACCGAAAGTCACACACGCATTATACCGATATAATATCACTAATACAATTATAATGAACTCGAATATAATATCACTAATACATTTATAATGAACTCGAATATAATATCACTAATCCAGTTAATGCGTCATCAAATATTAACTAATACATCTCGAATATTATCATATAAGATCACTAATACAGATCGAATATCCTAGAATCCAAAGTGGAGGACGGTGAACTCGGTTCACTAGCGGTCTCTAAGTCGCTGACGGTGGACACCCAAAGATAAGGAACCATCACCGGATCATAACTCGGGTGAGATCCCTGAAGAATCTGCCAGGTATTGGAGAACCTGGCGTCCAACGCCGCCATGTAGCGACGGACGTGCTCGTCCTCCTCCCTGACACGGCGACGTACCACCTCCGCGGGGGCCGGCTGCCTCTGCACCGAAAGTGGCCCACGCGACCGCCACCAAAGTATCTCCGGGTCGACGACAAGACCAGGATTCCTCGCCAAGCTCCGAGTCCGGGAAGGTAGCACCTCCCAGTGCCAGCCCGGTGGAGCCCAGTCCCGAACATTGTGCCTCTCAAGCATGATGTCGCCGCCGACTCGACGACGACGAGGATGCGGGCCAGGCATCGTCGACGAAAAAAAATTGTGGCTATAGAAAATATCATTTTGTTTAACAACAATAAAACAACAATAACATTTTTAATAACAAAGCATAACTAACTTAAAATGCCATTTTTAATAACATTTTTAATAACAAAGCCTAACTAACAAATTTTCTAACTAGCCCTGGATCCGCCACTGACAGCCACTGCTTCGGCCCCGGCGATGGACACGGGCGACGACGGTAACCGCGGGGGTGGCTTAGGATAGCTAGGAGGAGGAGGGGAACGGCGGTGTGGCCGGCGGCTCACCTAGGAGGAGGAGGAGGCGACGGCGTCGGGGGGCGGCGACGGGGACGGCGTCGGCGTCGGGGACGGCGACGGGGACGGCGATGGGGGCGGCGTCGGGGGGTGGCGACGGGGACGGCGTCGGGGGGCGGCGACGGGGACGGCGTCGGGGGGTGGCGACGGGGACGGCGTCGGGGGCGGCGACGGGGGCGGCGACGGGGACGGCGTCGGGGGCGGCGACGGGGACGGCGTCGGGGGACGGCGACGGGGACGACGTCTGGGGGCGGCGACGGGGACCGCGACCGGGACGACGTCGGGGGAGGGGACGACGGGGACGGTGTCGGGGGAGGCGACGGCGTCGGGGAGGCGACGGCGAGATCCGGCAGCCTGGCGGCGTCGAGGTGGTTTTCGGCGCCGTCGGGGGAGAGGGAAAGCAGATGGATTTGGAAACTTTTCCAAGTCCCGCTTATATAGTGCAACCTTTAGTCCCGGTTGGTAGTTCCAACCGGGACTAAAGACACCCCTTTAGTCCCGGTTAGAGCCAACAACCGGGACTAAAGGTAGTTTTCGGCAGCCTGAAAGGGCGGGAAGCCCAGCCCTTTCGTCCCGGTTGGTGGCTCCAACCGGGACTAAAGGTAGTTTTCGGCAGCCCGAAAGGGTGGGAACCCCAGGGGTAATTTAGTCCCACATCGACAAGCGAGAGGCGCTCGCACCTGTTTATAAGACCGACCATCTCTGCCATGTTAAGTTCCTCTCAAATCCTAAATTCAAAATGAAAATAGATGCGTTTGTAGAGAAAATTCAACCTAAATTCAAAGTGGTAGTACAAAAATAGATGTACTAGCACTTTGAATTTCCTCTATAAGCGCATTTATTTTCACTTTTGCTATTTTTTATGTTATTTTTTTCATATTAAAATTTCTTAACAAAAAATACTTTAAGAATATTCTTTTTGTTATTCAATTTTTTAACAAAAATCACTTTGATAATTTTAGTTGCATAAATTTTATATAATATTAAGTTAAATAACTTTGATCGGTCGAAAACACGTCTATTACAAAGGGATTTCAATTTTTTGAACATGTTTTAACTCAAGACTTTTTCTGCATTCAATATGCACCATTCAAAGACACATCATCACTTTTCAACCATTTCCTGACTTCATTTGCTAGTTTTCATGCATTTCATGATTTATTTTGAGCTAAAATCACCCTGAATTGAAAAGCGCTGCGAACGAACTCTGAAATGGTTGAAAGTTGGCATGGTATCATAATTTCACCCACATAGCATGTGGTAAAAAGTTGAGAGAGTTACCGGAAAAACTGGATGCACTTCGTGTACAAACTGGACAATCTCTTTCGAAGTATCAGGGTTTCGGACGAAAACACGTCTATTACAAAGAAATTTCAATTTTTTGAACATGTTTTGACTCAAGACTTTTTCTGCATTCAATATGCACCATTCAAAGCCACATCATCACTTTTCAACCATTTCCTGATTTCATTTGCTAGTTTTCATGCATTTCATGATTTATTTTGAGCTAAAATGACCCTGAATTGAAAAGCGCTGCGAACGAACTCTGAAATGGTTGAAAGTTGGCATGGTATCATAATTTCACCCACATAGCATGTGCTAAAAAGTTGAGAGGGTTGCCGGAAAAACTGGATGCACTTCGTGTACAAACTGGACAATTTCTTTCGAAGTATCAGGGTTTCGGACGAAAACACGTCTATTACAAAGGGATTTCAATTTTTTGAACATGTTTTAACTCAAGACTTTTTCTGCATTCAATATGCACCATTCAAAGCTACATCACCACTTTTCAACCATTTCCTGACTTCATTTGCTAGTTTTCATGCATTTCATGATTTATTTTGAGCTAAAATGACCCTGAATTGAAAAGCACTGCGAACGAACTCTGAAATGGTTGAAAGTTGGAATGGTATCATAATTTCACCCACATAGCATGTGCTAAAAAGTTGAGAGGGTTACCGGAAAAACTGAATGCACTTCGTGTACAAACTGGACAATATCTTTCGAAGTATCAGGGTTTCGGACGATAACACGTCTATTACAAAGGGATTTCAATTTTTTGAACATGTTTTAACTCAAGACTTTTTCTGCATTTAATATGCACCATTCAAAGCCACATCATCACTTTCACTACAGGAATCAGGAATTTTGCCGTCAGGCTGCTACAGACGGCAAATATTTTGCCGTCAGCCCCTGACGGCAAAGCATGTTGGCATACACTAAGTCGGGAAAGGGGGATTTAGCCGTCAGCATTTTGTTCGGACAGACGGCAAAGACTTTGCCGTCAGTCAACAATGTTTGCCGTCAAAAGAAACAACCAGGCGGCAAAAAAAAGCTAACTAACACAACGGCACGTCTGACGGACGGCGTCAGTGCCTTTGCCGTCAGCCTCATAAACCCCAAACGGCAAAGAAATCATTTTATTTTGAAATAAAATGAAACAATACCTCAAGCGAGGCCGTAGATGGTCAATGGCATAGGCAAAAAAAATTACAGCGATTTCACCATCAATAGTACAAGAACCGATGACGAACGGATGGATTTTAGAAGACAAAAATACTCTATTTACACAGTGTATCAATCATCACAGTATTATCGTTTTCCATTTACACCATGAACGAATGAATCAGCACATACAAAAAGTACTCTATTTCACAAAACGGACGAATTGTCCCTTGCCAGCATCGAGTTCCTAGGGCGGGCGTCGAGCTCGAGGCGGCAGACCGTGGTCTTGGGGTGGAGTTGACCATGGCGCCGTGGAGTCCTGCATCGGGAGGGGGAAGATCCCGTGACGGGCAGGAGGAGGATCCCACGGCGGCCTCCCAACTCGCGCCCCTGCCAGGCCACCACCGCCCTGCTCCGCTCTGCTAGCCGCGCCACCGCCGCCCTGCTCAGCCCGCGTCTCCGGCCGTTGATGAGGTCTGGCGAGGAGGATACGCGGCGCCCGGCGGCAAGGAGGACCCGTCGATCCCTCGGTGCTCCTGTGCCGCGAGGACAGCGGCTGCGCTCCCCAGTCGCGAGGACGGAGGGAGCGGCATCTCAGGCGAGGGAGTGGTTGCCTGACCTCCCTCTCGTCGATGCGGTGAGGGACACCGCTCCTCGATCTGGTGTAGGGCCACCGCGGGCCTGTCGCGATCCGGTGAAGGCGGGGGTGGTGAGGCACAGGGCGGGAGGTGGTGCTGCGGCGGCGACCCGGGGAGGGAGGTGGTGCTGCGGCGGCGGCGTGGGGCGGGAGGTGGTGCTGCGGCGGCGGCGTGGGGCGGGAGGTGGCACGACGCGAGGCGGGATTGAGGTGGTGTGGCGGGGGATGGGGACCGGCGGGGAAGGGGGAAAGGGCCGGCGAGTGAGGTGCTAGTGGCCGGCGAGGTGTCTAGATCGGGAGCAGAGAGATGGATACGGGGGAGAGAGAGAGAGGTGGGGGCGTGGGGGATAAGGGTGAGAGGGAAGTGGGGCACGCGGGGGTGTGGGCGCTGGTGGGTTCTGCCGGGGTGGGGACGTGTGGAGCAGATCGCGCCATGTCATCCATCTGTGGGATCGATCCGCGTAGTGTGCTTTCTCTTTGCCGTCTGTCAAAAATACTACAGACGGCAAAGATCGCTTTGCCGTCTGTGTTTTTTTTACAGACGACAAAGAGTAGTATTTTTGACAGACGGCAAACAGACTTCTTTGCCGTCTGTAAAAATAAGACAGACGGCAAAGAGATCTTTGCCGTTATTTGTTCTTTGCCGTCAGCAGCTAACGGCAAATGTGGTCTTTGCCGTCTGCCCCGACGAGAAGCTGACGGCAAAGACACTCACAGACGGCAAATTTGCTGATTCCCGTAGTGTTTTCAACCATTTTCTGACTTCATTTGCTTGTTTTCATGCATTTCATGATTTATTTTGAGCTAAAATGACTCTGAATTGAAAGCACTGCGAACGAACTCTGAAATGGTTGACAGTTGGCATGGTATCATAATTTCACCCACATAGCATGTGCTAAAAAGTTGAGAGGGTTACCGGAAAAACTGGATGCACTTCGTGTACAAACTGGACAATCTCTTTCGAAGTATAAGGGTTTCGGACGAAAACACGTCTATTACAAAGGGATTTCAATTTTTTGAATATGTTTTAACTCAAGACTTTTTCTGCATTCAATATGCACCATTCAAAGCCATATCATCACTTTTCAACCATTTCCTGACTTCATTTGTTAGTTTTCATGCATTTCATGATTTATTTTGAGCTAAAATGACCCTGAATTGAAAAGCGCTGCGAACGAACTCTGAAATGGTTGAAAGTTGGCATGGTGTCATAATTTCACCCACATAGCATGTGCTAAAAAGTTGAGAGGGTTACCGGAAAAACTGGATGCACTTCGTGTACAAACTGGACAATCTCTTTCGAAGTATCAGGGTTTCGGACGAAAACACGTCTATTACAAAGGGATTTCAATTTTTTGAACATGTTTTAACTCAAGACTTTTTCTGCATTCAATATGCACCATTAAAAGCCACATCATCACTTTTGAACCATTTCTTGACTTCATTTGCTAGTTTTCATGCATTTCATGATTTATTTTGAGCTAAAATGACCCTGAATTGAAAAGCGCTGCGAACGAACTCTGAAATGGTTGAAAGTTGGCATGGTATCATAATTTCACCCACATAGCATGTGCTAAATAGTTGAGAGGGTTACCGGAAAAACTGGATGCACTTCGTGTACAAACTGGACAATCTCTTTCGAAGTATCAGGGCTTCGGACGAAAACACGTCTATTAGAAAGGGATTTCAATTTTTTGAACATGTTTTAACTCAAGACTTTTTCTACATTCAATATGCACCATTCAAAGCCACATCATCACTTTTCAACCATTTTCTGACTTCATTTGCTAGTTTTCATGCATTTCATGATTTATTTTGAGCTAAAATGACCCTGAATTGAAAAGCACTGCGAACGAACTCTGAAATGGTTGAAAGTTGGCATCACTACAACAAAACAGACATTAAGTAACACAATCATGTAACAGATTGAAAAATGTGTTACAAGGAAAATTTCTGTAACACATCATTTTGTGTCCAATGACAAACAGTAAAACATACTATATAAGGCCTCAAAACGTGCTACAGGGATATTGTAATGGTAACATATAAATAAGTGTTGCGCAAATGTGTTAGATATATTTTGATATGGTAATATATAAATATGTGTTAGTGAAATGTGTTATGTAGTTCAACTTAGTAACACATAATCATGGTTGATACATAGTGTTACATGCTCTTATAGGGGGAATTAGAAGAACCTAAAATCAACTGCATACATAGATCGCAAATACCTTACACATAGGGCCCATGTGTCAACATGACTTTTTATAAATATGTTCTTGTCTTGGTAAATAGTGTTCTCATTCTTTGGTAATATGGTATGAAAAACATATTAACCATATTTTTAAGTGAATAACATATTAACCATATTTTTACGCTAATTTTAGGATGACTCGGTGACCATAAATGCGAAACACACACTTTGAAATGATCATATGAAATTAAGTATTTGATGTCGATACTCACAAAGGAGTGGAAGACCAACAACAAACGAGAGCTTAAATTTGACCGTTTGTTTTAAGAACCGAACCGGCGGTCTGACCGGAAAAAAAGGAAACCAAGGCCTCGTCCGGGTTTTTAAGGTGTGTCAGTCTTTTAACAAAAAACTAGTAAATTATTAAAAAATCGTGTTTCTTCAGTGAAATAAAAAAAATCATGTGAAACTAAGAATCGGACAATTGACCTTGAGCCGCCACATGGCCAACGGCCCAATACCAACTGGGTTCGATTTTTGTGATCAGGCAAGGGCGAACTAGAAAGGCATGCAATTTTTTAAAAGAAAAAAATAGTCACGCGACCCAGCAGACACCTCAGCGACGATGTCTGGCAGGCCACGCGAGGCCTCATTCGAGAGAACATATAGGTCACGGCCCTGACCAGATAGGGAGCCGTGGTGTCTGGTTCTCCGCGTGAGTCTGTGGCGTCTTTTTTATTCACTTCCACGCTTAGTACAGCTAATCAATCAGGACACTCATTTTTTAAAGGATGCCAGGCGAGTCTGTGATTGGATAATTAGAAGATTAGCACAGATAATAGATCGGGCCAACGTCGCTCTCAAGAGGCATGAGTAGCAGAACAATCTCTGACCTGCAACTGCAAAGCACACATATCTATATCTATATCTATACCTACCTACTTTTTTTTTTACTAATAAAGCAAGGTGATATTCTTGGTTTCGTCCCGCAATTAGATGAGTTTTTTGAGTTTTCTTATCTGGCGAGGTGGTACTATTGAAATTTGCGGTGGTTGTTTCGTTTGTTGAGAAAACATAGTCCAAAGGCCACTACACCTCAACCAGGAGTGGGCATGGACCTTCCTCTGATGGGCTGCCCCTGCCGCCTTTACGAAAACCGCCTTTACGAAAACAGTAAGTGAAAATATATATGTTCCCTAATGAATCAAACTCCCAACCTTTGCTTCGGTCCCGTAGCTTGTAGCCAGCTGGTGTATATTCAACCTGTGGTAAAGCAGTGATTCAGTACGCATTAGTCCCACCTCGCTCCGTTAAATTAGATCCCACCACTTTATATACGCACCGGGTTGTACTAAAATCAAACAGCCAAGAGAGGATTATAGAGAACGTTGGCATTCATATATACACTCCAGCAAGCTAGCTCCAAGCCAGGCAGATCACTGAAGCGAAGGGACAGTGCGGGGTGTGGCGGCGGGCGACGACGGCGGCCAGCACGCCGGAGTTCATGCAGTCGACGACATCGATGAACACCTGTCAGTGGCGATGCCGGGCGCGCGTGAATAAAGTTGTTGTTGTTCCCTAAAAGAAATGTTGTTCAGTCAAATTAATTTACTCGGAATCATACTGCCGTCTCGAGCTCACGCCACGATCCTCAAATGATCCATCCTTTTTTGGTCAGTAACGAACATTCTTTCACGACATAGTTCCTCGACCCGGCCAACCTTGATTGATAAAAATCATTATTCTCTCCAGTTGCAACGCACGAGCATTTTTGCTAGTACTTTAAAAGAAAAGAAGCCACTCACACTTGACCTGTTTATCTTTAACTTGAACTAGGCCAGTGCTAATCCCACGAAAACTACTTCGTCCCGTCTGAAAACGCCAGAATTTCCTACTGGTATTTCCTCACTGTTCCAAGCAGAAATCCATGCATTCAAATCAGTGTGATCAGTGAAAGCGGTTCTAAGCAGAAATTCATCTTTAAGCGTTCAAATTAGGAGATCCAGATGATCCAGCAGGCAAAGTGAGCAGTGAAGGAGCATTCCCTCGGTCGCAGCCAAGGCTCCATTGTTGTCGTCGCCGCCACGGCGGCTTATTGTCTGAGTCTGGCACTCATATAAAAAATAACTTCACGCACGCACGCTGGATGATGATGAATATCTGCTGCTATTGTTAATCCTGGGGATCATCATTATTAGATGGGTCAGAATAAATTGAAAAGCAATAAAGAAAAACAGAAGGGTTTATATGTTGAGTGGAAGACCTCATTCCTTCGAATTTTCTGAAGGGTGTAAGCTCAGCCAACAATCTGCAAGAACATACAATGGTTCTTAATGTCATGCAAACTCAACTTTGACTTCAGGTAAAACTACAGTGTAGATATAATCATGAAAATGTTGCTCGAACAGAGAAACTAGATGATGCTCCGCGTGTTGCAGCCGAATTTTGTGTTGACTTCTTCGAGACATAATGCAATATATAGCAAGCAGCTATGGAGAAAAATAATACAGAAAACTAAGAGATAGACAACCTAGTACGCAGATATGGAGAAACTTATACTGAAAAAGAAAACTAATACTACTGAAAAAGCAGAGATATACATGTTGATCAAGCAAGCAGCTGCATGTTACCAGTTAGTGGGCGCTTATTTGGGGTTTCAGGCTCTATCATTGGAGGTTCACAAAAAACATCTTCCACTAACTGACGCATGTTAGATTTTGTTCCTTCAAACTGTGATCGTGACCTTTTGTTAGTTCTCATGTGTGTTGGAGTTTCACCTTGTTTGTTAGTAGAGATGAATGATGCTGTTTCCCCATGGCAACCTCAAACAGTATATCCAGGTGAAATTCCGTTACAAACCAAGTGATCGTACACGTCCTCCCGCTTCAATAACGATCCATTGACGCATATGAAGCATGGGCAACGGATCTTGGCATCAGAATTTTTTCCAATGTACGCAAAGTCAAGAAAACCAGCTACACCAGCCAAGTATTCCTCACTTGGTCTAGGAGAAAGCAATAGCTCCTTTATAGATTCTAAATCCATCGATACACTGTGTAACAAAAAGATATTCAGTTACTGCTCTGAGTGACAAGGGACAAAACTAACATGTATTCCTTTAATCCCTTAAACAGACTTGGTCTTCATTACAACAACAGAAGATAGATTGGTCGGATGGCGAAGCAGTAGTAGTTTGCTTCTACAAGGGTCCTATTTAGAACTTAAAAGAGAAGCACGTCAGCAAGCCATGAAGCTATCACTCTCAGTAGTAGTTTTGTTTAGTAAGAGATCACCCACCAGTTCTTTTTTTTTTTGACATAGACACCATTTTAAAGCTATATAGAGTGGATTATCACAAGACATGTTCGGTGATCTGGTGGAGGCATATATTCCCCATATATAAATAGTGATCACGATCTCAGTATTTAGGTCACGTCAAACATGCGAAACACTAAACTATTTCCCCTCATGATACATGTCTTTAATTATCTCCAGACTTGATGCTGCAACTACAGAGGGAAAGCAAAAAGGACTGACAAAACATACGTAATAGCATGGGCATCTGATGGTGTAATATTATTGGTGCTCTTGCTGTTCAACTTCCTGTACGTAGGAGCAAGATAACAGGAAATAATATAAACTCTTGTATGCAACAAGATGACTTAGCAATCAAGAACTGGGGAAATAAATCTTATAGGTACTTGAGGTTCTTGATATAAGCAACTGAATTTTGGATGCTCTAGCCAAGATGACTCTCAGATGGGAATTGGACCAGAAGTTGTGTTGTTCTGCAATAGCATGTCCAAGAACAACAGACACAGTCACTTCTGATCACTATGCCTTACAACAAAACAACGTTGGGACAACCTCGACCGTCAAGACACCGGCGGCAGCTCACCAAGAGTTCGCCACAACAAAATTGGCTGACACCGCTTCCTCATTCTTCTCTTGTGATCAGAAATTATGGACACACTTTGTTACTGAAGGAAGCAAGCACGGGAGCGAGTTGGCAGAAATCACATGGCCAAAAACGCATAGATATGAAGATCCAATGACCGAAAATGCAAATGGCTTGAGAAGGCTGGAAAGGTGCGCAGTTATAATATATCTAAATTACTAATTAACACTCCAATCAATAGATAAAAAAAATGTAATAAAATACAGAGTAACCAGCAACTACAAATATACTAGCAATTAGCAAGCACAAGATCCAGATATACGCAACTAGCAAACATCAGCTCCAATCGGACAATCAAGACAATGTTAACAGCAGCATCATTCATCATCAAAGTTTTAAATAGCGCGCTAAGCCTCTTAGCGGTGGACATCTTCGAAATGCTATAGTGTGCTATAGCGATGCTATAGCGCGCTATTTAAAATGTTTGCTCATGTGTTTGGACAAAAGACCCTTAGCGCAAGACCTCTTCTAAACATTATAGCGTGCTATAGCGGAGCTATAGCGCTATTTAAAACCATGTTCATCATATACACTAATAATATCTAGGTCCTTTACCTAATCTCTCTAATTCTAGTAGTTGACAAACTTTACAAGTTGACATATGACATAAAGATGCTTCTATAGAATAGTAGAATTGGTAAACAGAGTGGAGAAGAGAGAGTTCATATACCAACGTCCTGGTCAGGAGCGGAGGAAGGCTGGAGAGGAGGGAGGCAACCGGAGGGATGGCTGGAGTAGCTGGATGCTGGAGACCAGGCGGCGGCAATGGCGTCCCCTGGACGGTTGGGGTCGCTGGTCCAGCACGCAGAAGCGCTGGCGCAGTCGTACGAGCTGGCGTGTTGGCCCTGAGCTCCTGGTGGCGCGGGGCGCCGGCCTGTTGGTCCTGGGCTCCTGGTGCCACGGGGCGGCGTCGCAGCACCGGGCTACGGCGGGCGGGCGGGGCGGCGTCGCAGCACCGGGCTAGGGCGGGCGGAAGGGGCTGCGGCGCCCGATTTTGGAAGCGGCGGCGGAAGGGGATAGTGGATGGATTTCCACCGATTCGGGACAAATCCCTACCTTACTCACACGATGAAAATAAAATTCTTTTTGAGGCCACTAAAAAAAAAATCTAACGATGGGATTTTGTGGAGACACCGGTTCAATGTTTTTTTAAGTCTTTTTAGGGATTTCACTACGGACTACATACGGATGTATATAGACATGATTTAGAGTGTAGATTCACTCATTTTACTTCGTATGTACTCCCTCCGTTCCTAAATATAAGTCTTTTTACACATTCCAATAGGGGACTACATACGGAGCAAAATGAATGAATCTACACTCTAAAATATGTCTATATACATCCATATGTAGTTCAATAGTGGAATCTTTAAAAAGACTTATATTTAGAAACGAAGGGAGTAGTTCCTAGTGAAATTTCTAAAAAGAATTATATTTAGGTAGGAGGGAGTATATTTCATTAGAAACACGGATTACAATGAGTACACACTATGCCACTACAAGAGACATGCATAGATGTCTTGCAATATTGCATCAAAGACTCCACAAGAAGTAAAACTAGAATTTCACTCCGGAAGAATCTTTTGCCACGCCGAAACATCGTCCACCACCGTCTTCCGCAGTCGCCGAGGCAACACAGAAGAAGTAGGCTAGTTGCCTTCATACCCAAATCTCACCGAATCTGAAGACCGTCAAGAAGACCGAGCCACCTGCTCCTCAGTATCGCCCACACTGAGATGGAGGAAGAGCAGAAGCAGATTATTCCAACGCCGTTCCGTCTCCACCATTGATGCAACACCTCTCACAGAAAACTATGTCTATCCTATCTCCCAGAGAAGAAAAACTGCCAGGGTCCCCGTCCGCTCCCGCCGCTGAAGCGGCAGACGGAAAGGACGAGGACCCACGGCTGCCCTCGAGTCGAGAGTAAAGGAAGAAGATCGCCTGTGATCGCCTCTCGCCGCTGATCGTTTCCAGAGAGGCAAGTTTTTGTTGGTGTTGTTCACCGGTTCGCTATGGCTACGTATATTTCCGTTCATGGACTCGATTGACTGGTGTAAAGTCAATCGGTTAACGCCCTGGGCAGAATTATAATATTTTTCTTTAACCAACCATATAGATCACATATTTCTTTTTACTGGTCCGACTACAAATATGGTCGGTTTTTAAACCATGTGTTTAGCAGGTATCCCCTCCCCTTATTCTCTGTCGCCATGGGGGTGAAAGGAAGGAGGAGACTAGATTGATGTGATAGCCTCTCAGATATGGCCTTAAAACACTGTCGACGGTCGGTTGCAGTTGACGCATATCGTCGCCGTCACTTTGTAGCACCACCGCATGCGCTCTTAGCACCGATGAAAAGTCGCCGGACTCATTGGTCACAACATACTCCCGGGCTAGTCGTAACTTTTAGCATTGTCTGTCGTATCTTTCTCCCACACCGGCATAGCTTCCATGGGCCGTCGTGTGGGATGACGCAATCTTGGTCGAGGTGACCGATCGGGAGCGAGATCGGTTGGTCCAATTACAATGTTTTTTCTTTAAAGAACCATCGAGGTCGTGCGTGTAGTTGGTATCCCCTCCCTTATTCTCTATCTCCATGGAGGTCGAAGGAAGGAGGAGACTAGATTGATGTGCCGGCCTCTCGGATATGTCGTTACAACACCGTCGACGGTCGGTCGCAGTTGACGCATATCGTCATCGCCACTTTGTAGCAGGACCCCATGCGCTCTCAGCACCGATCAAAAGTCGTCGGCCTCGCTTGTCACAACATGCTCTCTGGCTGGTCGCAACTTCTAGCATTGTCGGTCATAGCTTTCTCCCACACCGGTCATAGTTTTCATGGGCAGTCGTGTGGGAATGACGCGATCTTGATTGAGGCGACTGATCAAGGTGGAACAAAGGAGGAGACAAGTATTGATGTGCCAACCTCTCGGATATGTCGTTACAACACCATCGTCGGTTGGTCGCAGTTTTGTCCCACGCCGGTCATAGTTTTCATGAGAAGTAGTGTGGAAATGACGTGATCTTGATCGAGATGACCGATCAGGAGCGAGATGTTACGTAAATCAATTTTGTAAAGTCATTACAATTTAGATATATCTAATTTCCCTTTGAATCAATAATAAATTAAACATACTCTTTTTTCCATGCCAAAAACACTGTTTGGAAAATATCCATGCCAAACAAATTAATATACGTAACAATGTCAGGTTTTTCCGAAACAATTTCCCTCCCGTTCTCCTTGATAAAAAATAGGGTAAATCATTCTAAAAAAAAGATAGATCAATTTCCCTTCGGTTCTCGATGGTCCTTTAGCGCAAAATCTATAACTTTCGCGCTTACTTGTTACTTCTCCCTCCAATTCACTAGAAAAGGCTAAATAAATTGGGTCTCACGCCCATCCACGTCCAGCCTAGCCGCCCACAGTTCGGCGGCTACCTCGCCGCACTCCAAGGCCCAGCACGCCGAGCACGCCGCCCCTTCAGAGCTCATCGCGGCCGCCACCTGCAACCCCCCTCCCACCCCCACCTCAGCCCCCGTATCGATCTGCCGCTTTCTCAACCTGCCTAGGCGCCGTTTCCTCGATCTGCCTCGGCGTCGTTTGGATTGTTGCGGCCACATCTTCGTCGGTCTTCAGCTCCGGCACCTACATCCTGAAGGACTACGATCTCGTGGCTGGTATGGATCTGAACGCCCACCCCTTCCCTGATCTGACTGCGAGATGCATGCTAGGTAAAACACCACCAGGGCCGGCGGAAGAAGAGGCCCCCGATTTTTGTCCATGTACGGATTGATCAGTTATCGTGGCTTGCCGCATGCAGCAAAGCAGCACAGCGAACGCATGATCTCCTCGGCTTCTATCCCCTCTTGTATACGCTGCTTCTGATTGTTCCTTAGTTCGTGAAGGTCATACTAGTAGTCTCTCTGTCTTACATGCCTTGCTTTGCAATTTTTATTTATTTAATCAGCAGCGTTCTCAATTTGTTTTCTCATATGTTTGTGTACTACACTTCTATTCATGGCTTCGGTAATTAGCAAGACTGCTCCTTTTTTTTACACATCGCTAGATCGATTCATTGGCTATTGTTTAAATTTGATCAGACTTCTTGAGAAATATGACAGACCTTAAACTGGTAGTCTAGTAATTATGTGTGTTTTTGAGAATTGATATTTTTTTCCCGTACCAATTATTTCTGGCTGTACCGATGCAAGCTTTTTGGAGTTCCTTTGATTGAAGGATTGCTTTTGTTAATCTCAAACTTAAAACATGTCCTGAATCCATATGTCGACAGTGTTATATCTAAGTGTGTGTGTGGCTGGACCCATGGTCTTGTACCTCCTCTCTCTATTTTGAGTTAACATAAGCATGGTCTTGGACCTATGTGCATTGACGTGCTACTGTGTACTTATTTTCCCTCTCCATTCACATGTATCTTTTGGTTGGTTTCATCGCTTCTGGGACACAAATTGTCACTACAAGAAACTATACCAGTAGAGACGCCCAATATCATAACTAGAGACGCATTATTTCATCCCTGAATGATATAAACATGTATTCGTTTCACTTGCAAAACATCATCCGTTGTATATTTCCTTAATGTTCAGTTCCTCCAATTTCTGCAAACAGCAACAAAACATTACTTTTCATGGTAGTGTTGATATTGACCAGCTACTGTGCTGACGAAAAGAAATTACTATGTTGTTTGGTTATAGCCAACAACAATCTGGCAAGATTATGATGTTGTCGTGTCTAGTACTGAGAAATATTAGTCAGCTATAACTTAGTAACAACTGAATCAGCTGTATTTGTTTGAGGGGATGAATCAGCAGTATATATGTACACTCTAGGAAATATCCGAAGTAAACTATTCTCTTGCATATCGTGGTGCCAATATAAATCTGCCACTGTTGGATATTTGTGCTAAACAAGTGAACAGTGTTAGCGAAGCTGAGGTATACATACTTTGGGAAAGTATTAATGTTCTCAAGTCTCGTACTAGATCCTGCCTGACACGTATCAAAAAATGAATCCCATCCTTCATTCTGATAGATAACAAGGTGAATTCGTCAAACACCTAGAATTACAGCCCTCCTATGGAATCGCTCATAGCAGTTTTACAGATCGAGGAAGGCGCAAAAGATTTAAGTGGCAAAGACGAACTGACCATAAAGATTTTCTCAAGGGAAAGGAGGATCGTGGGGTACCTTCCGTGGGCAGGGATGGATTCACGGCTGCACCGTCGCCGATGACTTGAACACCTAGCTGGATTCTCCTTTCTCCTTCCCTCATTTATCTGCTAGGAATTCATGTTTATTGGCAATATAAATTGTCCCTGTTATGTCATTAGTTAATTTGTATTTACTTGTAATGGTTTAATTGACATTTTTATATATCTAGGATGGCGAAGGACATATTGACCATATACCTGCACTATGAAGATGCGAATCAGGAAGCACAAAATTTACAAAGATCGATGATGAGGCGTGATGTCAGGTATTATGACTTAATCTTGATGATCGAGGAAATTGGCTATCAGGCAATTGACTTTCTATACTATACGAAAAAAACTCGTCTAGGCAGCCCCTACTTAGTTCACATTTATGATAAAGGTCTTGTGATGAAAATGCTGTCCGACCATGAGATTGTGAAAGCTGTCCATTTGTATGTGTCTAAGGAGAAGGCTGGCGATGATATTGCTCTGCCTAGCAAGCAAATTGACATTGCTCCATCTAACCATCCGAATGAGAGTGTTCTCTTCCAGGACGGTGGTGTCTCTGCTAAAAGGGCAGGGAAACTTACTATGGGAAGGACGCAAAGTATCCCTCTTGAACCATGCTTATTACATATCTGTATCTACTGTTGTCATTATTGGAATAAAAGATGTATGGTTGTTCTGCAGGACCATTGCGTAGGTCAAAAAAGTTGAATGTGATTCAGGTTACTGACCAGCGTGATGATGAAGATGGAGACTGCAACAATGATGAGCAATGCGCACCAGGTCATGAATCACAAGCATTGGACGATGAAGAGGGTCAAGTTCACAATCAAGGTAACGATCTATTACATTTTGTAATTCTGTTAATTGACTTGTATATGCTTAGTATCAAAAGAATAAACTATGGGCGTCATTTAATTACTACTTTTCTTAATTAATCTTGTAGTACACGAGGAAGTACGCAAGCGCAAGAGAACAAGCCTGCCAATTGTCTGGAACATGCCAAAGGGGCAAAGAATAGTTGTAAAATGCAATGAAAATAGCCAGCCTATAGGAGATGAAGGCGCAATCTTGGGAAAGTTTCTAGGCACGATAGCTAGAAATGGAGGATTTTGCCCACTAAACATAAATGATTGGCGTGAAGTCAAGAAGAATAGTGGCATGGAAACAATATTGCAGTGCATACAGGTACTTGACAATTAACAAGAAACAAAATATGCTATTTGCTGCCCTTCTATTTATACCTAATTTGTGAACTTTAGATGTAATGTGGTCTGCATGTCTATTTACATTCATTCTTTATATTGTACTTTCAGACAAAGTTTGTGTATCCTAGATCATGTGAAAAATGGATACTCAAATCAATTGCAAGAGACTAGAGGAAATTTAAGTCTAGTTTGAAAGATGCTTTCTTCAAACCCGCCATTGAAAAAAAATCCAAGCATCAAGCGAAAGGCTTTGTATAAGCTCTGTCCAGAAGATGTGGACAACGATCAATGGCGTGGGCTTGTTAAATATTGGAAGTCAAAAAAGGAATGTTAATGAATAAGATCTTGTACATTCTGTTTTGACATTTAAATGTGAGTTCTTGGGCTGATCTGAAAAGTTGCACTAATGATATGATTACATCATAACAGGGCCTTGCTGAGAAGAACATAATTAGTCGTTCCCTCGTGAAGAATTCTCATAATGCTGGCTCAAAGAGTTATGCTTGTTGGGCCGAAGACATGGTGAGTAATCTTGATTCCTGAAGTGTTTTCCTCTGACTCTTTTTTCATATGAGTGCTCTTTCTGTTTTGTAGAGACAAGCTGATCCTGAAAAGAAACGACCGCACAGATCAAAGGTTTATTTAGCAACTCATAAGAAGAAGGATAATGATAATGCTAAAAAAAAGATAGAAATGAGCGCATGGTAGGTAATTAATATAGAAATGATCTATTTGTTCTTGGGATCAACTTACAGTTCAATCTAACAAGTAGTACATGCATGATTCTTTTGCTATAGGATCGATTGAAGAATCTAATAACTGAATGACCAGAGTTGGCACAAAATTTGAATGGAAGAGTTGCTTGGGAAGGTGATGCCCTGCGGGAAGTGTTAGGGGGAGAAAAGACTGGATAAGTGCATGGCATGGGTTTGCTTCAAGCTCCTAAGCAAGTCTACGGTCGGACGCCATGGTATTTAAGGAACATCAATATGACTACAACTGATGGATCACCATATGAAGTTGAACATGATGTTTGGGAGGAAATAGCAAAGATGAAGGAACATATAAAAAGGCAAGACCAGATTATTGAAGATATGAATAACAAAGAAGGCTATGTGAATAATGGGCTAGAAGAGGTAAAGGACTTCGTTATCCGACCTATTGTATGCATTTCTATCAATATTGTACTCAGATTTGTTAGTTCTGTAGGAAAACCTCCAATCAAATGATAATGGTATTTGTCGGTTACCAATACTACATGGTAAAACAAAGGTAATGTTAATACATGGCTATATCAGTGCTTGTCACTTAAAACCTTCGTATTAATATTTCAATTTGTAGAGAATCCAATGCAATGGACCTGTTGAAGCACACCCGTCCATACAACATGACATTTCTGAGGATAATAATTTATCACGTTCGCACAAAAAGGTTATGCCTACAGTTACTGTTACTCATCTCACAAACATAGAATATAAAGTAGTTACTTGCTTACCATTGTTGTGTCATGGAACTAGGCTTGCGACCATGATGTCAACCAATTACAAATTCAACAAAATTCATCATCGCCAAAAGACCTTGTTATTGATTCTGTGTCGGAGGTAATTTTTGTGTGCTTTTGAGTTTTGAAGTTGTAGCTTTCTGTAGCTTCAAAATATGAATATCATTCCATCTAATATTATTGTCTATTGGTAGGTGAGGGAAATGAGGGATCTTATCGTGTGGATCCTTTTCAAGACTGAACCAGCAGGGGACTAGAACTGAACAACTACACCCAGCTCACACCAAAAGAAGGCGTACATCTTCCATCAAGGTAAAGATCAGGCCATGGTTTACTGCACCCAAATTCCCAACCCAAACCACATTAACATGCCTCGTTGAAAAATGGATTTTGTTACAAATTTTGCTCAATCTACTATATGCAAGTAAAGGATAAATTTAACCAAGCATGAGCAACTGAGGTGACCTTGTGCATTAGACTTCGATGCCTGGTCCAGTTTATTTTCTTTTTTTGGACACCTATACTGGGCTGACATTAAAAAGACCTCATATTGTTCATGCAAAATATAGTATCATTATCGTTCAATGCTAATATGTATCATAATATAGGTTGATTCCAAAGTAGTTTTAAAGACTTCAATATATCCCAACTAGCGGAATGTTGCGTATGGTACTATTCGGAGTACTGATCCAAGAACTAAGGCTAGTGGTATTGAGTCAGGTGCTGAATTTGCCCTTGTGCGCATTGATCAACCTGTTCTTGATAGTGAGGAGTTGGTAAGGGAAGTTCCTGATTGCAAGACAATTGGTGATGCTTTCTCTTAAGGATACTTAATTGCCTGGCCTTTAGCTTTTGTAAGTTAAAATCTTCTCTTTCGCATTTTGAAAACGTATTCGTTCACATTTAGTCACATATATCTAAGGTGCAATTTTCTTTTACAGATTCGAGAGAAGGACAATTGAGTTGCAGCCAAATTCTTTGATCAAGAAGCAAATAAAATTAGAAGATTTTAGCTACCAATAGTCATAGTTTTACATTGATAGATTGAAAAATGTCATGTCATCCACAAGATCTTTTTCTTTGTTCCAATTGATGCAACTGTTATGCTGTAATATTCTCCATAGTTGTGTTTTCTATGCTCAAAAAGATATGAATGGTATCTTTATTGTAATGCATATGTATCATACACTCTTGTATATTCGTAATAAATATCTTCATATTTTCAATTTATATATGTGTTGTGCTTCAAATTTTATATTATTTTGATGCTGCCAAATAATAATAATATGATTAACTATTTGCGCAATTACATTTAATTTATTAAATAAAATTATATTGCATAAATTGGGTATCAAATTTTATGGTTAATAATAAAAAAATACATTAAGTATGTTACCCTATTGATATAGTAGTGTTACTGATGGTGTTACTATATTTACAAACTTTGTTACTAGAGTAGTTGATTAACTATAAGTTATAGTGTTACGATATGTGGATATTATGTTACCGGTTGTGTTTTGATGCTAAACAAATGTGTTACAATTTGTGTTACTATAGTTACAAAAACATGTTACCATCAATGTTCTACGTCCATGAAAACATGTTACTATGTTGTTACTATAATTACAAAAATGTGTTACCAGTGTGTTTGGTAACACACAATACACATGTTACTAGAATGTAATTGTAACATGTTTTTTAATATGTGGTAACAATTACTATGTGTGACAGTTGACACCACTTAGTAACACGGTCTAACGGAACACATTTCAAGCTGTGTTACTATATGACCTGGTAACACACTTTTGGGCCTGTAGTAACACAAGGCGGTGTTACCAAAGCTCTGTCCTCTTGTAGTGCATGGTATCATAATTTCACCCACATAGCATGTGCTAAAAAGTTGAGAGGGTTACCGGAAAAACTGGATGCACTTCTTGTACAAACTGGACAATCTCTTTCGAAGTATCAGGGTTTCGGACGAAAACACGTCTATTACAAAGGGATTTCAATTTTTTAAACATATTTTAACTCAAGACTTTTTCTGCATTCAATATGCACCATTCAAAGCCACATCATCACTTTTCAACCATTTTTTGACTTCATTTGCTAGTTTTCATGCATTTCTTGATTTATTTTGAGCTAAAATGACCCTGAATTGAAAAGCACTGCGAACGAATTCTGAAATGGTTGAAAGTTGGCATGGTATCATAATTAAATGTATCAAAAACCATTACAGAACATCATGAATAGAGAAGTGATCAAATGTTATTACTGAAAAAATAAATACATAAAGTTCATATATAGTTCTCATAGAACAACATACAGCTCTCTAGAGCATCTAATTAAAACATAAATTGAAACTAACATACAACTATGTAAAACATTTAAATGCAACAACAAATGCGATCATAATCGCAACTAAGGTAACAATTGATCCAACAACATAATGATACCAAGCCTCATTATCAATGGCATATTTTCTTATCTTTCTAATCTTCAAGTGCATTGCATCCATCTTGATGTTGTGGTCATCGACGACATCGGCAACATGCAACTCCAATTTCATCTTCTCCTCCTCAATTCTTTTCAATTTTTCTTTCAAATCCTCGTTTTATTTTTCAACTAAATTTAACCTCTCGACAAGAGGGTCGGTTGGAATTTCCGGTTCACATACCTCCTAGATAAACACATCTATGTCACGTTGGTCGGCATAATTGTCATAAACACTAAATGAAACAAATAGTTATAAAAGATAATATACCACATCTGAATCATAGACCGGACGAGGGCCGACGTGGGCGGATACCATGACCATGGCACTATATAATAACAAACAATAATAAAAGTAAGAAATTTATACAAGTATCTATGTAAATCATACAAGTAAGAATTTTTTTCTTTTAAAAAGAAGATAAGAACAAGAGGCTCACCACGGTGGTGCCGGCGACGAGATCGGCGCGGGCGATCGACGACGGTGAGGACGGGGACGGGACGTGACGGACCGTCAAACCTAGACAAATCTTGGGGAAAAAGGAGCTTGGAGGTCGAGCTTGGAGAGGAGAAAGCTTAAGCGTGGCTCGGGCATTTCATCAAACACCTCGTGTGCATAGAAGGTGAGAGCAGAGCAGCACACACCTCGCACACGCCAGCCGGCCAAAAAACCGAGGAGTGAGTGGGCACGGCCGAGCATATATATATAGGCATATCTTTAGTCCCGGTTTGTGGCTAGAACCGGGACTAAAGGTACTGGGCCAGGAGCGAGGCCCTTTAGTCCTGGTTTGTGTCTGGAACCGGGACTAAAGGGGTCACACGAACCGGGACTAGTTCCTGACGAACCCCGGCCGGCGCCCTGGCTGCTCGAACCGGGACTGATGCACCCATTAGTCCTGGTTCATAACACGACCGGGACTAATGCAATAATCTCGCCCGTTTCAAAGCCCTGTTTTCTACTAGTGCTCCAGCGCCAATGTCTACCCGCTCGCATGCAATTTGCAACGGATCTTTTTCTTTTCAAGAGAACGCAAATAGCGTGACATATTTTTATAGAAGGTAGAAACAATTTACAAGAGTTTGCGTATGGTTGCACCGAACCACACAAAAAACAACTTGCAACGCATCTCAACTGGACAGAGGAGATGTTGCTTCCAGGTGTCCGTTCTGCTGGGTGCAGCATCCACCGGGTTGGGCGGCTTGGCATGGGGTTGGTGGGCATGTTAGCTACTCATGGCGGCGCGTGGTGGTGAAACTGTCACCGTGGTGGTGAAATCGCCACTCCCAGGACTTTTTCTTTCAGCTGCTTGTGCACTAGTATAGAACCCCCTTATTGGGTTTTCTTATTAGTAGCATGCCCAAAATTGCAAATGTCGTTGGTAAGTGGCCAAAATACCAGCGGCGTGTCGCCTGGTAGTGTAGCCGCTAATAAGTGAGACCCAGAAGCACGGCTGGCAGCTTTTACTAGGGCGTGCAGACAAACGGGCATGCTGCTAGTATATGGCTTACTAGTGGTGTGCGCATATATGCACACGTAGCTAGTAATAGGACCATTCTATTCAAAAAAGAAAAGAAAAAACTGGAACAGTTACCAGCGGCATGTGCATATATGCATAATTTAAAATACAATAACTCTTGATTTATAATTCCAAATAAATATCCTCCGGCCTCCTCACAATATCCTCCGGCCTCCTTCTCCTGGCTTACACAGATCTGTGGACGCGGCGGACGAAACGACGCCACGCCGTCTGGCGCCGGCTGCGGAAACTGCAAGTTGTGCTCATGCGCCTCGCCCACAGCGACGCGGGCACTCCCGCTGGTAGTCCTCCTCACTGGCGCCTTGTTCGCTGTGTAGCAGAAGGCGAGGGATGAGTACCTCCTCTTGGTGTTTGCGTCGCAGCTGCTCAGCTCCCGGAGGACGGTGCCTGGCTGCACCTCGCGTCGGCGCCGGCAGCCCTCGCGTCACTGCTGGTAAGCATGTTGCTCTGAGTGGAGGGGAGCGTGCCGGTGGCCCTCGGGCCAGCACTGTTCAGGCTGGACCTGGTCGTTGTCTTCGCCTGCTACGCCGAGCTTGTGCTGTTCCTGTGGGCTGTATCCTAGCCATCCATATCCCAATCCAAGGTCTGAAGTATACATATATTTAGTGTCTTCTGGCTTCTTTGGGTACCTTTTGGAATTGGGGATGTGTAGCTGCCAACTGATCCTATTACAAGTGCGCCATGTTTCTTTGGGTACTTTTTGCATGAAACCCAGTGCGCCATGATCCTATTACAAGACCAGATCAACAACTGCATCATTTTTTTGTTCTCCCGCATATTGTAATAGAATGCAAAATAGTTTTTATGCCACTACATAGTGATTTACAGTCAAATTGTACATGGATAATTGTTTGTTTAGTCAGTAATTTTAGGTTCAAGCTTTAGTGTATTTTTCGTTCAGGTGCAAATCCATGGGATTTTACAATCTGACTGTACATGGATTACTGTGCAGTTTACTTCGTAAACTTAGGTTCAATCTTTAGTTTATTTTTTGTTCAAAGATCACCGATTCTATAATGTGAATCCAAGTACTATTCAAGTGATTTACAGTCTGATTGTAAATGGATTACTGTGCCATTTATGCCGTAATGTTTAGGTTCAAGCTTCACTGAGTCTATCATGTGAATCCAAGGAGTGGACAGTAAGGATGAGGAGATAGGGTTGACCTGCGATGGATCTCCCATGTTTTCTTCCATGTTTGTCCCAGCGTTCCATGTTCTTGCGGATTCATCCGGTCCTTCTCTTTCTGTAATTCCCGTTCTTTCCTCTCCTGTCCACAAGCCATTCCACAAATTGTCTTGTCATGCCACTCAAACATTACTAGACGATCTATACTTCAAAAATAATATGATAACAGTAGTGTTTAGTTGCAAACCTGCTCCTAAAATTATTTATGATATTTGTTTTAGATACGATCAGTTCCTTACTTTCTTTAAAAAATATTGCGAATTGCCTTAGTATTTTCTGTGTAGTTGATTTGTTCTCTATATGTTCTGAACATTGCAGGCCAATGCATGAGATCAATGAGCTACTGGTCCTCTATCTAATTTATGTAGGCAAATTGCCTTAATATTTTCTATGTTTTACTACTTGTGCTGCATAAAAATACTTTTGTGGTTGGATCTGATCTAACTTAACTTGCTGTTGTGATGTATTTACGGACTCGACAGATAGCAGTGATGCAAAAGGAGACAAGCAGCTCTAGCGGTGTTTCTGCTTCTCATGTAGGACGTGTTAGGAATCGAAGACGCCCTAATGAGGTTGGTTATTTTTCTCTTGGATTTTTGGTCCTTACAACTTTGGATTCCTTTCCGTGTTGTTAGCTCATCAGTCCATGACATTTATGGTCTGCTTGTCTACTTTGGTTATTATATGATTATAGATTTTCCAGTCGATGTAAATGATTGTCTAAAAATAGAGATGATAGGTTTACACAATTCTCTTAAATGTCTAAACATTTTGTGTGGACTAAAGTAATATCTCACAGCTTAGTTAGATTCTGGGTTACTGGAGGTGCAAGAAGTACTTATTTTTAGCCTCTTTCTCCCTGGAACAGTTTCAAAAAGCTCTTGTTCTTTGTGCATTGCAAGGATAAATAAGACTGTCTTAATTACAACATGCAATGGGCTAATGGCAGATGGATTAGGAGGGCATAAAAGGCCACACTTTTTCTACATTGTTTTTTCTTTGTGAGTTATAATAAATTCTGAACTTTTAAACCATGATTTTACGGTCTGTTTCCCTTCACTAAAGTGAATGTGACTATATTGGGGCTATGTGGTGGTGCTTTTTGTTATTTCTCTTTTTTCATTTAGTTCTGTTCTTTCCTTTTCCCATCTTTCTTGGTAAGTGTTCCTCTTGTTTCTTTTCAATAACACAAGTCTTTCTCTTCTTTCTTTTTAGCATCTTCCTTGGTAAGAACAAAAATACTATTCTCTTCTAGCTCTTTCTCTTTAATTCATGATAAGAAAAAAAATCAAACTCTTGCATCCATGCCTAGCCAATGATGGATAATATCTTGAGGCATTTGTACATCTGATAACGATAGATTACTACTTAAGTTGTTTGCTAATTGAGTATGAACTTGCATAGCATTTCTAGAGATCGCATTTCTATGCCAATTTTGAGGCATCTAATAAGGATATAGATTACTAAAATTGTGTTCTTGAAGGGATCCATGGGACGGCGACGAGTCTTACCTCTACGTGAGACGACGACGACGACTTACCACTACACGCGGCAAAAATCATGACATCCACACCGGGCGATGACGATGACCTGTAGGCGCGATGATGCATGCATTTATTTGGATATAAGAATGAAGTAGAATGGATGAACTATATGTAATTATTTGGATATATGGATGAGCATTATAAAATAATGTGTATTTTTTTATATATATGAATGGTTACTAGTGGCATGTGAGTTGGAAAGAACGCCACTAGCAATTAGAATCTTTTTTAAATGCACAACAAGTTACCAGTGGCGTACGGATTCCGCACGCCGCTTGTAACCTTGGTTACCCGGTGTGCACATATTCCGCACGCCGCTAGTAACCTTGGTTACGAGCGGCGCACGCTGGCTAGTTACCTAGTTACGGCGTGCGCCACGCACGTCGCTAGTAACCTCTTATCCGCGGCGTCGTACAAGCGACGTGTGAGCTGAACGCCGCTAGTAGCTAGTTGCGCACGCCGCTAATAAGGTGCTTCACTTGTTGGTTGATGTTGCCTCCCAAGATAGTAATAAGTCTGTTCGTATTTATGTTTTTCTGTGTGCAGCTATTTTGTTCAACACTATGCCTGTGAGAAGTTTTTATTTATTTCCCTTGCACGGGGCAAAATATTTAGTGCATTGAAAGTGTTCATATTTTTTTTTATCTTGTGCACATATTTGTATACTCCTACTTACCCCTTCTATTGTATAATACATGGTATTTTAGACACTGGTACATCTTTAAAGGTGTAACTTTGATATTTATTTTGTATATGAATATACATGCATAATCACATAAAATTTTCTTGATCAATACATAATTACGTCGAACTTTTTTTTATGGAACATCTAACGTGCAATTTCCATCTAACAAATCCAACTATTAATTATCCCCAACAAAATCCAACTATTATTTTACAGTATTAGTTAGTGATCGAAGTGAGACAAAATCACGCCCCCCCCCCCCCCCCCCCCCCACCACCCCAAATCGTAGATTTAATTGTATCTGCGTATCTGATTTAACTTTAATTAATGTTGCCGAGTCCGTCCGCTTGTGATCAAAGCCAGTCTGTCTTTCTCATGAATAACTTTATTTTTGTTATAGTTGGACAGAATCGGCCCGAGCTGGCTAATCCAGAAATATCTTACCTCTCCACGAATAAAACCATGTAACAAAATTCGAACGGACAATCAGAGAATGAATTATACGTGCTCATAATGATTTTAGAAATAGAAAACATAAAGCCTATTTCCTACCGGTATATATATTGTGCATGATATCCTATTCTTTAATTTTGTGGGGGGCATGATTTCCTATTCAATGTAGGAAAATCCTTAGTAATATAGTGCTCGCATCTATGTAAGTTAATCGATATTGCTAGTACGTGTACATTTATTTTATTTTATTTTGCGAGAAAACTTCCGATCTATTCATCTTTAATCATGGCAGTACAACGAACACCAGAAATAATAAAAATTACATCTACATCCATAGACCATCTAGCGACGACTACAAGCACTGAAGCGAGCCGAAGGCGCGCCGCCGTCATTGCCCCTCCCTCGCCGGAGCCGGGCAAAATTGTTGTAGTAGACAGTCGGCCCCAACTTGATATGCACTAAATAGATACATAGATATAAAAATTTCTCTGCCTCAAAGATAATGATGCACACACAGTGGGAGTGAAGTTTTGCTACTACACTTAGGATTACCTGGATATGTATAGAACATGGAGTGTGGCTCATGTGTGACTGTGTGAGATCAATCATTACATGCAAATGGATTCGTCTTGTTTTTTAGTCTCCCGTCCCTATTGGCAACTGGTTTGGAATGATGAATATACATGTACATTAACTAGCAAAAGATGCCCGTACGTTGCAACGGGAGAAAAAAATATCACCCATCTCTGACAAGCATTGTTTAAGACCTCACGAATGTGCACCTCTCTATTTCAGCACCACCCCATTTTGAAAATAATATCTAGCTCAATTTTATGAGGCCAGATTCTAACTGGTCAATTCTTTTTTTTTTGTGATAAACAATTTAGTTCCTCTAAAAATTATTAATAGTTTTTTTTTCATTCCTTTGAATAGTAAGGCATATCTTTGATGATGCTTGGATTGGATGGTGAACTTCAAAAAGTCATGTCATCTCTTCTTCCTAACATCTACCCCTTTCCTAGTCTCATGAAGAAGAGATATTGTTTTAATTATGGAGTTAGCATCAGTAGAAAGCACGCATACGCATGGGCATGTGCTCACTCTTAATAACCTCAGACCACCATTACATCAACATCCAATTGTTTCCAGTCTGCTACACAACTTAACTTTTTTGGAATGGTAAATAAATATCATAAGATTGTTTCCAGTCTACAAAAAAACTATTAAACTACTGGATGAGATGAATTGCTGAAAAATATAGGAGAACGATTCAATTGAAGCTACCAGAAATGATTTGCGAAGATGCTGAATGTCAAGTTGGCAAAAAGGGAATAAAATCATCCAATAGTTTGGTTCACATGAAATAAACCCACATATTTGGCATGTTGCGGACGGTTTACCTTTGTTAACTAAGAAATTGATATTACCAAATTGTTGTATTTTTTCGTCAAAGAAAAGCAAACAAAATCTTACCAAAAGGAGGTTACGTTCTGCAAAGAAAGAGTAATATGAGATTACTTCCTACAGAGAAGGAAAAATCTGACCTCAAAAGAACAATGACATGCAGCGACTTTGATAAACTAAGCAACTGATTTACTTCATAATTAAGCACACTGATAGGTAGTAACATCAAGGTATTTTACCGTCATACACTTGAAATTAGTAAAGCATCTCGAACACCGTCAATTTACTTGATAGCTAGTGCGCTTTTAATTAAAATAAAATAGACAAGACAGCCTCAATTCCTTTTATTCCAAAAATTCATCTGTCTTTTCCTTTAATTTGCAGCATGTATATACACGTAATCCATCTTCCCTTTAATGTGCAGCGTACATGCCTTCTGAATTCGATCCTTCCTTTAATTTAAATAGGCAAACTTATAAGACAACCTCAATTCCTTTTTACTCCTGAAATTCATCGTTCCTTTAATACCTCCTGAAATCAAGGAGCCTCAATTTAAATACCCAAGACAATCTAGCAGCGTCCGACATCCCTCCCAGAGATCCATCTTTGTTTCCTTTATGATTTGGAGCGTGCACAATTAACTCGTAAATCCCTCTTTCCTGTAATTTCCGGTCTTTTTTGGGCGTCTTGCTCATATTCTGGGCAACTCTCTACTGTGTATAAATAAATTGATGAAAATTGCTTTGAAGGAGCGATGAGGGACTAATTAATGTGAAGTATCATTGCTCGGTTGGTAGTGAATAATAGCGACAATTCCTATCTTCGCACGAGAACATTGGTAGTCTAGATGGTTCGTGCCTCGAAGCTAGAGTCGAGCCACCAGGTTTCGACTCCGCTTTTTGACGGCAACTATTTTACGCTACTTCCAGTTCCAAATCGTTGTTTTTTTTTGGAAAAAAAGTGCGGACCAGGCCCATGCGGGTGACAGGCGGAGTTGGCCGAATTCCCGTCGCATGCAAGATTTTTTTGCCTAGTAACGTACGAACGATGGTAAAAATAGTGGACGGATGAAACGGACGAAAATCAGGGGGTAAGAAGCGATCCGTGCTTTATTAGCCCGATGACGTCGACGCGTACACTACTTGCTAGCCGGCAGAACCAGCTAGCAGTGGTCCGATCCAAGGACCGCACAAGTGCATGGTCATCCTTGGGCTCGTAGTTTCGACTCCGCTTTTTGACGGCAACTATTTTACGCTACTTCCAGTTCCAAATCGTAGTTTTTTTTTGGAAAAAAAGTGCGGACCAGGCCCATGCGGGTGACAGGCGGAGTTGGCCGAATTCCCCTCGCATGCAAGATTTTTTTGCCTCCCGGGGTCGCAAGAAACCTTAACGGGGGCTGATTTGCTGGGTCGAACCAGAGTAACGTACGAACGATGGTAAAAATAGTGGACGGATGAAACGGACGAAAATCAGGGGGTAAGAAACGATCCGTGCTTTATTAGCCCGATGACGTCGACGCGTACACTGCTTGCTAGCCGGCAGAACCAGCTAGCAGTGGTCCGATCCAAGGACCGCACAAGTGCATGGTTATCCTTGGGCTCGTACGTTCGTATGTCTCATGCCTCCCCGATTCGTATGTTAGCAACCAGCTAAGGATTCACTCAACCTTCTTTTTATTACTACTAGCAAACATGTCCGTGCGTTGCAACGGGAGAATAAAATTATGACACGCCTCTAACCTAATAGTCCTCCATCCATGTTGTCGGTTGCTAAAATAACTATATACATAAACGAACACCCACAACTACAAAAAATAAACACTATATGGAGCATCGCCCTCCCACCATTGATGTTCTGATGGACACTCAAAAGGAGCACACCAAGAATCATACATGGGTTTCTAGAACTTGCTACAAATAGCAATGCAAGCATCATCCAACTATATGGAGTATGCAAATTTTTTCCAAACAAATAGCAAGAAGTAATGCAAACCTGAAAATAATTCTATTGTCTACGCATCTTCCTTGTCAACTCAAAAAAATTGCCTAAAAATCTATAGAAAGAAGTTGACAGGAGCAACGAAGGGTCTCTGATCTTCCAGTGGTGCGCACCGAAAGATATACCTAGTCAGTGTGTTGCCGAAAAAAACAACATCTGATGTGAGCGTGCAGAATAAACGATTTTTTCAGATTGATGTCAATATCCTGCTCCAGCCGCTAGTGGAGGTCATGCACATACATGCACAACCATTTAATTAGGCCATGCAGAGCCCATAATCCCGCTTTTAACTGGAAATCAACCAGCTGTGCACAACCATTTAATTAGTGCCAATTAGCAGGCATGCATGTCCTCCCTCCTTTATTTATTATTAGTTCCCTTACTTTATTGGATGTGCAACCACCGTCACAACTTTCAAGCCCACCGGCACTTTTCTTTTTCGATTTTAAAAAGGCCCGATCACATTGCTTCCGAGCCCACAAGAAAAACTCCGTTACAATAAGCCCATATAGCCCAGTACGGGTGCTGGCCGTGTCCCTCGCCGCCCTGATTCGATTGTAAAAGAAAAATAGATTGATCGACCGTGTAGTATCGGGACTTCGGGAGATGTGAGATCGCCCGAGTTGCTAAAAAAACTAATGCGGGACGAAACCAAGAATATCACCTTGCTTTATTAGTATATATATATATATATATATATATATATATATATATATATATATATATATATATATATATATATATATATATATATATATAGGGGTGGTAAGTATAGATAAAGATTTCCAAACGGACTAAACTGAGAGTTTGATTGGTGGAAGGCTCCTCTGATATTTTCAGACAAACATCAGCCATTGTTTTTAATCCTAGCCTAAAACATTAAAAACTAAGGGTCTAAATAATTTAGATGATGTCAATTAACGGTCTAAGTTAAAATCTAACGGTCTAAATAATTTGGGCTGTGCCTGCGGCTGGTCGAAATCACACGACTTCCTCTGTTGGCACTAGATTATATTTACTTTATATTTTACTAGCAAAAAGAGCCCGTGCGTTGCGACGGGAGGAAAAAATTACTACTCTCCCCTAACCCAATAACCATGAGTCAAGACCCCAATAGGTCCACGTTCTTTCTTTAAACATACGGCATCCCATCCGTGTTGCCACTTTCAGTGCTCACACAATCACAACGCGTTTGAATATTGTCAATCTTAAGGCGTCTCTCTCTCGGCATAAGATTAGAAATTTTCCTTTTTTGGCGCATAGTTTTGGCGAGGCATGTATGCGTGGTAATAGATGGTCTCTTTCGTATCCAAACCTGGTTTTGCTAAGGTGCTCATTTTCAATGCAGATTAGCACCGGTATGAAAGAAAGACGAATCATGCACTATTGATTAAGGTTGCACCCTAAATAGCAAAAAAAATATAATGGTTAACAGGTAAAACAACATCATATTTAGATTATACACATTTTTCTAATAAAATTCCATGTTTAACTTGTTAAATTTGAAGTTACGGTTTAAAAGATATGGATATTTTTGAAAAGTATTTGATATGATCTGCGAGTTGATTAACCCAAATATCAGGTGGTTTTCTGCAAAAGTGAAAACCTAACTTAAAACTGGGTAGCGGGTTGATTATCAGAAACATTAGGGGGTTTTCTGCGAAAATGAAAATCTGACTTAAAACAAGGGTGCGGGTTAATTACCAGAAAAATTAAGGGGTTTCTGCAAAATAGCATGACGGACCAAGAATAACTATTTTCTTTATTAGTATAATATATATATATATATATATATATATATATATATATATATATATATATATATATATATATATATATATATATATATATATAGGTATAGACTAGCACATATGCCCGTACGTTGCAACGGGAGACTGCAAGGGACACGAATCAGGCTCAGAGACATAGGATCATATTCTTCTTCAAATAGCATGTCAACCGACCTTTAGGATCCTATGCACATCAGATAGCATTGTCGGTCTTCATTTACCAAATCACTCCTTTTCTTCTTCTTCCTCCACCCATTTTCTCTATCTCCCTAGCGAAGCTCGCGGATGTATGTCCTTTACTACAGAGCAAATGCATGTTGCTATGAATTAGGAGTGGCAAGTTTGATAACTGGGTCGCGGGATACATGTTGCTGATGACAATAACAATGGACCGACTGATGTAGGGTTATTCAAGATGGTAGTTCGGAACATCAAACATGATCCCGAGTCAATTGATCTGGGTGAATAACACAAACTTTAGATTATTAGTGCATACTTAATTTAAAAGTATAAATAGGAAGAAATAACATTATTCATGGTCACTAATTATGCCACGGCCTGAATATATTGTATGTCATGCAACTTGACATCATCGGTCAAAGATAGTACATGCTAGACACATCATCGGTCAAACTTTTGCGTACACTCTAAGAAATTCACACACTTACTAATAGGCATGACAAGAGTAATGCAAACTTTATTGTGAAGAAAAGCAGCAACACAAACTTTTCATATTTCAAAGAAAGGTAAATTTTATCAACTTGAAAGTGGGCGGCATTTCTAGATCGAAGCCGAACCTGAAAGCTTCCGTCGATATTGCTCTACTCCATGTCCTTTATCTACTCCAAGTTGTAGACGGATTTTTCACATGATATTTTTTTAAACAAAAGGTGTTTTTGTAAGAACTAAAAGGATATCTCATTATGACCTAAATGGCTTCTAATTAAAAACTTTCATGAGAGGTTGAGCCAAGGGTGTGCTCTTGGCCATAGCTAGCACGTCCGGCCATGCAAGCGCCATGCATGCATGCAATGCAGCCCGTCATCTCGTCCCCCCTATGTATATGCATGCAAGCATCAGGTGCTGTCCCTCCCTCACGTCCTGTCCCTCCCCACAGCCTCTGTCTATTTCCTTCTTCAAGACCGAAATCCCTATTTCCTTCTTTGCATTTGCTTCCTTATTTACCTATATACTCTTTCCTTTTGGTTTCAGCAGAAGGATTCAATCTGTTTTTTCCTTTTTATACTCTTTCCTTTTGGTTTTAGGAGAAGGATTCAATCTGTTCTTTCCTTCTTCAAGACCGAAATCCCTCTTTCCTTCTTTGAATTTCATTTGCTTCCTTATTTACCTATCCATTCTTTCCTTTTTTCTATCTGTCACAGACTTGAAATCCCTCTTTCCGTCCTTATTTCCCCCATCTTTTCCTTCCTTATTGGGACAATTTATTTCCTTCCTTATTAATTCCCGAAACTGCTACTTGATACCCAGGAAACTCATAGATCTTTTTAAATTACGAAGTTTGGGTTGAAGGTAGCGATGTGGGACTATTTGATTTTGTACGTATATATATAATTTGAATCAGCCTGATAGAAGAAAAAGTAAACAAAAAAGGGAAAAAATTAACGATAAATCGCGTGTGTACATGCAGCCACGCGAGGTCGTTATCAGAACCACTCGTGCCCACGTGATTCGTGCTACTACAATACGTCGCTGCCGTATAACCTTTCCTAGTCAGCGTACACCAGCTGGTATAGTGCTCGTATTGGCACTGCGCCCCAATAAAAGGCCCACATGGCAGCCTCACGCATTGAAACCATAGATGCGACGACGGGAATTGATTGCACGACATTAAAGCCTCATATATTGATGATCACCATTCCGCAACGGCAACTTCACCGACGGAGAAAATCTTATCAGTACAAGGTAAAGAAATTTTGTTGAAATCTATGGCACAAGCTATCCCTTCATACGCAATGTCTGTTTTTAAATTGCCAAAGGGAATTTGTAAGTCAATTACCGATGAAATATCGGGCTTCTAGTGGGGAGACGGAGAGGAAAAAAAGAAAATGCACTGGTTTGCATGGTGGAAAATGTGCGTTCCGAAGAAGAAAGGTGGAATGGGGTTTAGGGACCTTCATAGCTTTAACCTTGCTATGTTAGCAAAGCAGTGTTGGCGACTTCTCCAAAACCCGGACTCTTTGTGTGCACAAGTGTTGTGTGCTAAGTATTATCCGAATGGCGATATTTTGAAGGCAGGACCAAAAAAAGGTTCATCATTTACATGGCAAAGCATTGTAGCAGGTATCCAAACTTTCAAGAGAGGGTGCATCTGCCGGGTTGGTTCAGGCTCACATATTGATATCTGGGAGGATCCTTGGATTCCATCTAGTCAGTCGAGGAGAATTATTACCCCACGTGGAGAAACAATGCTATCCAAAGTTGAGGACTTGATCGACCCACATACGGGCCAGTGGGATGAAGTACTCCTTTGGGACATTTTCCTACCGGTTGATGTTAACAGAATCCTACAAATCCCCTTGCATGTTGAAGCTGTAGAAGATTTTGTTGCATGGCAGTTTACAAGGTCTGGTACTTTTTCAGTTCGGTCTGCCTATCATGTTGAGTTTAACCACCAGTTTGGACGGTACTTTGCTATATCGGATGGTCCTGGAAGGTCTCAAATGAACCCGGTCTGGAAGGAATTGTGGCATCTACGGGTTCCTGGTAAGATAAAGCATTTTGGATGGAAGGTACTTAAGGGGGTTCTACCCTGTTTTGGTGTTCTAGCAAGCCGGCATATCCCCCTAGTTCCTCAGTGCCCATTATGCAAAGTCGGTCTCGAGGACATCCAACACTGCATTTTCATGTGTCCCAGGGCCTGCGAGGTATGGTCTGCACTCAACCTTGCGGAAACTATACAGAAGGCAGTGGTACAGGACCGATCGGGGTCCATAACGCTTGAGATCCTCCTGGAATTGCAATCAACAGTACATGAAATACCGGCAGCCGAGCTCATTCTAGTTGCCATGTGGTATATATGGTGGCAAAGAAGGCAAGCAATGAAAGGGGAGCCCATCCAATCCCTTGATAGAACGGCGATATCAATTCGAGTACTAACTACAAACTTTACACGAGCATATACTCCGAACCAGCCAATTCGAAAGCTTGACCAAATATGGAAGAAACCAGATTCAGGCAGTGTGAAAATCAATGTGGACGCCTCCTTTCATGCAGAAACTTTGGAGCTTGTGGAGCTGTGGCAAGAGATGATCATGGCAACTTCATTGCAGCGGCGACCGGGACCTTGCCCCATGTTTCTTCGGCGGACTCGGCAGAAATAAATGCAATTTGTTATGGGTTGATCCTTGCTGCAAATATAGGATGCACAAAGCTCACCATTGAATCTGATAGTATGGTGGCTCTGGAGGCGGTTTCAAATGCTGAAGCGTACATGGGTACAGATGTGCCAATCATTACGGAAGCAACCCTGCTGGCAATGGATTTTTCAAATATTGCTTTTGTTCAATGCTGCAGGGAAGCTAATCTTATCGCGGATTGTTTGGCAAAACACTGCTTTAGATCTAGTGTGACTGAATTCTGGGATTCTATTGCCCCTGACTTTATTCTTCCACAAATTGTAAACGATATGGCTATTGTCTGAGGAATAAAGTTATCTTATGTTCAAAAAAAAAAAAAAACTTCACCGACGGATAGTTTCTCTCCTCCCGCCTTCATCATGCTGCAGCACATGTCTTATTTACTTGATGTTCATCTCCTATCTCTCTCTCTCCCCCCTCAATGCCTCACGACAGTTCTTTGGCTCCTCCGGCACCTCTACTCCTCTAGCACGGGCACGGCCATGGTGTTATGTTACTGTAGCAAAATTCTAATCTTGACCTGGCCTGCGTGAGAGTAAACCACTAAGCTTGGAAGCTGCTGAAGATTGAGAGCTGTTGTTTTGTTCGAGGATCCAGACCTGGCTAGAAAAGAAGTAAAAAAAAAACTCCACCAATCCATACTCTAGACGCACTAAAAATCTACTGGCCTAACAAAAGAACAACAGCTGAACGCACTACTCCATACTCCACTGAACCATACCACTACTCCATACTCCACTGAACCATACCACTAATCCATGTCAGGGATGCTTAATGCCATGCAAAGGAGAAAACAAAGAGAAGTCTTGATTTTGTTGTAATGTTGTTAGCACAAGTTCAGAACCAACTCCTACTAGCAACAGAACAGGAGGGATGCAATTTTCAACTGGTCAAAAAAAGGTTGCTTTGGCAAACCTGCTATTGCAATGCAAGGTTATGGGTGAACATCACCCGCAAAAAAAAAGGTTATGGGTGAACATGCATATGCAAGCAAGAACTGGACCAACAACTTTCACGGTCCGACGAACTTGATCCCATGTGCTAGGTTGACGAAGGGTCCATAGTGTTGTCTGGGTGAGTAATCTGTATTTAACTAGGAGCAGGCTTCATTTACTACGACCCAGGATCACAAACGTTAATTGCATTGAATGGTAGCCTGCAGCCCTGCACTCTGATCATAAATACATACGATCATTTATCACGTGTGGCCCGCACGCACGTCGTATATCGAATCGTATTACCGCCCGATGGCAATAAACACTGTTACGTATAGCTGGCAGGCCCACACAATGCTATATTGGCAACCAATCGCGAGGCAACCACGGGCGACGCGGATAACGGCAGCGCGTGCCCGCATGTACACAAAATCCGCGTCTAGAAATTAAGCAAAAAAGATTGATAAACAAAATTCTGGCGGAGCGACTTGTGATGAAAAAACGTTTTTTTTTATTCTGACTTATAGATTGCATAGTGCGTAATTCGTAGCAACTTTAAGGGTAATTATTTGACGGCCGGGCAGAAGCAATAGCCCCTTTATTAGTAGATATTAGTAGGTAAAGATATAGACTATGCTATCTGTATTATTTTTTGTGCCTGTTATGTATCCATGCGATTTGAACATAACTCGTCACTGAACAAGCAGAGCGTTTGCCTGGCGGATGCCGACTCCTATCCCCTTCTAGACACCTCCCCTGCCACTAGTAATTTCCTCGCTGCCGGCTGCTCCTTTTCTCCCCTTCATGAATCCTCTCCGTTCCCCCACCACACACATCGAGCCTCCGCTGCAAGATCCTCCACCTCTGAATTCGTTGGGGCCCATGCTTTGCCAGCACCGGTTGGAGCCCTTCCAACAGATGGTCGCAGCCGTCTTCTTGTCGTACATGCGGCGCAACGTGCTGTGTAGGAAAGGGTTGCCCCCTTAGGCCTGGACGTCAAGGCGCATGAAGCCGTATAGGGGAGAGAGCATCATGGATGATTTCTGGACGATCTCTCTCTGGATGCTCGATCTCTTCTCTCCCCCTCAACCCTGTCGAAGAGGTTTGACGTCGATGATCCCTACCATGCCGCGCATGCAGCTCCTGGAAACGAAAATGACCAAGGGGCTTGGCCATGATGTCCGCCTTCTGCTTGCTGGTCCCGATGAACTCCACGGCCACCGTTCCCTTCTCGCGACGCAGTCACGGATGAAGTGATAGCGGAGATCGACGTGCTTGCTTTGATCTTGAAGTACTGGATTCTTGCAGAGTGAGATCGCGGACTTGTTGTCCACATTGTTGAGTATATTGATTATTAGGAAGTATATGATAGACTAGGATTTGGTCATGCCTTGTCTTGTACTCCAAGTAGATCATTGTACTCCTATATATACGTCCACGAGGCTCAAGCAATAAACAACAATTCCACCAATCCTCAACCTCGTCGGTTTCCATTCCAGCCACGACTTCCGCGATGCATCGACCGTTACGACTGTGGGGGGGTGTCCGTCCGCTTACCTTCGGATTCTTCTCCAGTCTCACCGTCTGCGTCGCTACCGTTGTGACTGCGGGGGGATGTTGAGTATATTGATTATTAGGAAGTATATGATAGACTAGGATTTGGTCATGCCTTGTCTTGTACTCCAAGTAGATCATTGTACTCCTATATATACGTCCACGAGGCTCAAGCAATAAACAACAATTCCACCAATCCCTCTCTATCCCTTCAAACACACATGGAGGATCATAAGGGTGCGTCTTGGTTTGGTATCTCGCTGAGAAGGCCAGCTAGCCAGATCCCCTGGCACGCCACTGTCGCCGCTGTGATGTACTCCACCTCGCACGAAGAGGTGGCGACAACACTCTGCTTCAGTGACTGCCAGCTGGTTGGACTGCTCCCAAGGAAAAACAACACGTTTGAGGTGCTTTTCCTGGAGTCCACATCGCCGGCGTGGTCGGAAACGCTGTAGCCGACCAAGGTCTCGCCATCGCCGCGGCGATACATGCATCTGTCCATGAGTGTGCTGGTGATGTAGCGGAGCAGGTGCTTGACAGCCACGAGATGATCGTTGGCTGGAGCTTCCATGAACATGCTCAGGAACCCGACAGCGAACGAGATGTTCGGCCGGGCGTGCATGAGATACCTCAGGCTGCCGAGGATGCTCCCATAGAAGGTACGTCCACCGGCTTCTCCTTGCCCTCCTTGCTGACCTTGCACGGTGCCTCCATTGGGGAGTGCACGGCATGGCAGTCCGCCATGCCTGCTCGCTCGAGTTGCTTGCCTGCGTAGGCCGCCTGAGTGATTGTGGTACGACCACGCTCCTAGATTACCTCCAGCCCGAGGTAGTACCGGAGAAGCCCGAGGTCGCTCATATTGAAGAGAGTTTTCATCTCTTCCTTGAAGCACACACCTCGTGCGGCTCGGCTCCGGTGATGACGAGGTCATCAACGTAGATGCCGATGATGAGCAATGCGTCCCTAGTTCCACGCGCATACACGCCATGCTCGGAAGCGCTACGAGTGAAGCCGAGCAAGGCCAAGCTCGCGTCCAGCTTGACGTTCCATGCCCTCGGTGCTTGCCGGATACCATACAGGGCCTTGTGTAGCTTGTATACGCCCTACTTGCATCCATCGGCGATGAAACCAGGCAGTTCGGAGACGTAGACCTCCTCCTCGAGGTCGCCGTTGAGTAACGCTGACTTGACGTCCATATGGTGAACCTCCTAGCCTCGGTGTGCCACCAGGGCAAGGATCAGTCGCACGGCCTCGAGCCTTGGCACGGGTCCGAAGACTTCCTCGAAGTCCACCCCACGTGTTGCACACACCGTTTAGCGACGAGCCGGCCCCTGTGCTTGACGATGGCGCCGGGCTCGTCCTTCTTCACCTTGAACACCCACTTGAGCCCAATAGCTCGATGCCCTACAGGCAGCGTGGTGAGTATCCAAGTGGAATTGTCATCGATCGACGATAATTCGTCCGGCATCGCGCGATGCCAATAGTCCTCGCGCTCCGCTTTAGCGAACGTGCCCGGCTCCTCGCGGGCCATCAGATGCTATAGCTCGTCGTCGTTGAGGCTCTCCACCAATTGTCGTGGCTAGGAGAGGAGGTCATCAACTCGTCGGTACCGGTGTGGGGTGCCGGTGCTGTCGTTGGCGTCGAACAGGTCCAATCGTGTTGTTGGTGGAGTTGCGAACTGAATAGGCATGACCTCGCTGGAGGTGTCCGGGGTCACTGAGCGCGGGGCTATTGTGTCCTCTGTGCTCGGATCCACTGAGCTTGGGCCCGCAGGGGTCGGGGTTGCTGCACCCGGGGTCGCTGAGCTTGGGGTCGCTCTGCCCGGGGTCACTGTTGTGCTCGGGGTTGCTGCCCGAGCACGAACACTTGTGCACACCGTGTACTCCACGATGAAGGAGTTGCTCGCTGGCGCCTACAAACTCCAACATGCCTCCTCGTTGGAGACAACATCGCGGGAGATGTGCACACGCTTCGAGACAGGGTCGTACATCTTGTAGGCATTGGAGCCCGTCTCGTAGCCAAAAAACACCATCAGGGTACTCCTGTTGTCGAGTTTCTTCAGGTGTGGGCATGTCGTCTTGACATGCCCGACGCACCCGAAGACACGGAGGAAGCGCACGTATGGCTTCTTCCCGTACTACGCCTCATAAGGCATGTTGCCGTCGACGCTCCTTGTGAAGGAGCGGTTGAGGATGAAGACAGTTGTGAGCACGGTGCTTACACGTGCACAAATTCGATCTTTTTTTAACACAGTACAGACGCAGACGCTCATACATGCGCACATATACTCATCCCTATGAACGCACGCACGTACATCCTACCCCTATGAGCACTTTCGAGAGACTGAGTCGGCACATTATCTTGAAATTGACGACGGGAACGTCTCCTCCCACTGAACGCACATCGCCGAAAAGTCTGGAATAAATCCAGGAAAGTATGAGCACCAGTGTCAAGTCTGGGACTTGAACTCTGGTGGGCTAGGGGTACCACTATCCTCTAACCATCCAACCACTGGTTGGTTCGCCACAAATTCGATCTTTTATTGTTTCCAATCTATCACTTTTCCTTCCTGCAAAAAAATAATACTAGTAATAATCTATCGGTCTTCCTCCCGCAAAAATAAATTAAAATATGCCAGTCTTCTGTTTTTCTACCTTTTTTTGCAGACGCTCATCCATACGCACATACACTCACCCCTATAAACGCACGCACGCACACATTACTCCTATGAGCACCTTCGAGAGACCGAGCCGGCACACCATCTTGAGATCGACGAAGTCGCCACAAACTTCTTCGTAGTCGACGGGAACGTCTCCTCCCACTGAACGCACATCGCCGGAAAGTCTGAAATAAATCCATGAAAATACGAGTATCAGTGTCAAATCTGGGACTTGAACTCTGATGGGCTGGGGATTAGGGGACTCCACTCTTGCGGCAGCATTGGTTATGATTACCTTAATTTAGAAAAAATCACGAAGAGAGGCCAGCCACGAACAATCTGATGTTAGACAATGACAGAACATCTATCGCGCTCTGGTTCTACAGTGATGGATCGGCTTGCTTGGCGTGGTGGCGGCGATCAGCTCCAAGTATAAAAAAGTAGTACTTACGCGGAGTACTAATTGGAGTTTGAAGAGAAAAAAGACACGGCGTACCAATTGAATTATAATATGTTTCTGTGCGCTAAATCTCTCAACTCTTCTTGCCTGCCTGAAATGTTAACGTGGTGCGTTTGTCGAGGCCAGGCCGACGGATCTCCACCGTTGAGATATCAATTTTTTAGTGTGTTAAATGTCCACCGTTCTTTTTCTATCGCATTAATTATTAATTGTATGGAGCTGATCTTCCTTAATTAGTCTATCTGATTACACTAGTAGAAAAAGAGGGCTTTGGTCCAGTCCTGAAATCCCATTAATCCCGGTTCACTCACGAACCGGGACCCATGGGGGCATCGGTCCCGGTTCGTGAGACCAGGGCGCCGGCCGGGCCTCGTGGGCCATTGGTCCCGGTTCGTCTGACCCCTTTGGTCCCGGTTCCAGACACGAACCGGGACCAATAGGCCTCGCTCCTGGCCCACAACCATTGGTCCCGGTTTGTGGCTGGAACCGGGACCAAATGGTGTCCTTTAGTCCCGGTTCCAGCCACAAACCGGGACCAATGGTTGGCCTATATATACCCCCTGCCCGTGAGCAGAGCAGTGCACTGCTCTGTTTTTTTGGCCGGCCGTGGGAGAGCTTTGTGGTGCTCTAGCTCACCTCCTATGCACATGAGGTGTTCGATGAAATGCCCGAGCCACACTTAAGCTTTTTCTTCTCGAAGTTCCTTGTCCAAGCTCCATTTTCCGCAAGATTTGTCTAGGTTTGGCGGTCCGTCCTGTCCCGTCCCCGTCCTCACCGCCGTCGATCGCCCGCGCACATCTCGGCGCCGGCACCACCGTGGTTAGCCTCTTCTTCTTATCTTCTTTCTAAAAGAAAAAAGTTCTTACTTGTATGATTTAGATAGATACTTGTGTAATTTTCTTACTTTTATTATTGTTTGTTATTATATAGTGCGATGGTTTTGGTATCCGCCTCCGTCGGCCCTCGTCCTGTCTATGATTCGGATGTGGTATATATTATCTTTTATAACTATTTGTTTTATTTAGTGTTTATGACAATTATGCCGACCAACGTGACATAGATTTTTTAATCTAGGAGGTATGTGAACCGGAAATTCCAACCGGCATAGAAATTCTTGTCAAGAAGTTAAATTTGGTTGAAAAAGAAAACAATTACTTGAAAGAAAAAATACAAAGAGTTGAAGAGAAGAAGATGAAATTGGAGTTGAATGTTGCCGATGTCGTCGACGATCACAAGATCAAGATGGATGCAATGCGCTTGAAGATTAGAAAGATTAGAAAATATGCCATTCATACTGAGGCTTGGTATCATTATGCCGTTGGATCAATTGGTACCTTAGTTGCGATTATGATCGCATTTGTTGTTGCATTTAAATTTTATAGTTTCAATGTATGTTTTAATTAGATGCTCTAGAGAGCTATATGTTGTTCAATAATGAGAACTATGTATGAACGTTATGTATTTATTTTGGTCACTACTGTACTTTGGCTTTAATGTGATGATGAATTTCTATTAATTTGGTCACTTCTCTATTCATGATATGTTGTAATGGTTTTTAATACACTTTATTATATAACGCACGCAGATGAACCGGCAATGGATGTACGGTGACCGACGCACCTCCGAGTATATTAAGGGCCTGCATAATTTTCTCGAAGCGGCTGAGGCAAACAAGCAGAATGGTTTTATGCATTGTCCATGTACTGTCTGTGAGAATACGAAGGCTTTCTCCAACTCTAAAACCCTTCACTTCCACCTGCTTGAGAAGGGTTTTATGCCACACTATAATGTTTGGACCAAGCACGGAGACAGAGGGGTTATGATGGAAGACAACGAAGAAGAAGAGGATGATGACAACTACCTGCCCCCTGAATACGGTGATGCTGCAATGGGGGAAGCTGAAGATCAAGAGGAACCAGACGATGTGCCCGATGATGATCTTCGCCGGGTCATTGTTGATGCACAGAGAGAATGCGAAAGTGAAAGGGAGAAGTTGAAGTTCGATCGCATGTTAGAGGATCACAAAAAAGGGTTGTACCCAAATTGCGAAGATAACTACAGAAAGCTCGGTACCACACTGGAATTGCTGCAATGGAAGGCAGACAATGGTGTATCTGACAAGGGATTTAGTTCGCTACTGAAAATAATGAAGAAGAAGCTTCCAAAGGATAACGAATTGCCCGGCAGTACGTACGAAGCAAAGAAGGTTCTATGCCCTCTAGGATTGGAGGTGCAGAAGATACATGCATGCCCTAATGACTGCATCCTCTACCGCGGTGCGTACGAGGATTTGAACGCATGCCCGGTATGCGGTGCATTGCGGTATAAGATCAGAAGAGATGACCCTGGTGATGTTGAGGGCCAGCGCACCGGGAAGAGGGTTCCTTCCAAGGTGATGTGGTATGCTCCTATAATACCACGGTTGAAACGTCTGTTCAGAAACAAAAAGCATGCCAAGTTGATGCAATGGCACATAAAAGACCGTAAGAAAGATGGGAAGTTGAGAGCACCCGCTGACGGGTCGCAGTGGAGAAAGATCGAGAGAAAGTGGAGCGACTTTACAAGTGACCCAAGGAACGTATGGTTTGGTTTAAGTGCAGATGGCGTTAATCCTTTTGGGGAGCAGAGCAGCAAACATAGCACATGGCCTGTGACTCTATGTATGTATTGTTGGGGAACGTTGCATGGGAAACAAAATTTTTCCTACGCACACACAAGATCTATCCATGGTGATGAGCATCTACGAGAGGGAGAGTGAATCTACATACCCTTGTAGATCGCTAAGCGGAAGCGTTAATAAACGCGGTTGATGTAGTCGAACGTCTTCGCGATCCAAATCGCCGAGCGTCCCGCGATCCAATCACGATCCTTCCGATCTAGTGCCGAACGGACGGCACCTCCGCGTTCAACACACGTACGGCTTGATGACGCCTTCACCTCCTCGATCCAGCGAGCGATGATGAAGTAGTGGTTGAGTTCCAGCAGCACGACGGCGTGGTGATGGTGGTGAGGAACAATCTCTGCAGGGCTTCGCCAAGTACTACGGAGATTATGACGGAGGAACTAGAGGGTTAGGGTTGCCGCACACGGCTTGGGGAAATCTTAATGTATCCCGTGTGCTAGCCCTGCCCCTCTATTTATATGTTGAGCCTTGGGGTCTAAACTTGGAGTAAAAGCCTCCTCCGGGTCGGTTTTGCCCGCACAAGGTCGGTTTGGCCCGCAGGGAAAGAGTCCAACTCGGATCCCTGCCGAACCGTGCACAGCCGCGCACAAGCGGTAGTACCGCTTCACACAAGCGGTAGTACCGCTTGGGCGGTAGTACCGCTTCACACAAGCGGTAGTACCGCTCGGGCGGTAGTACCGCTTCACACAAGCGGTAGTACCGCTCCGGCGGTAGTACCGCTTCACACAAGCGGTAGTACCGCTCCGGCGGTAGTACCGCTTCACCAAGCGGTAGTACCGCTTACGCGGCAGCAAAACTACTTTTGCACTTTCCAATACCTTGTGGGCTTTATCCCTTTGGCTCATATAAAGTGTTGCTGCACCCGAACACTTCGGTAAACATCCGGAACCCCTTCCGGTGAACTCCGGAACCCTTCCAGAGATCAAAACACTATTATCACATATATCAATCTTTACCTCCGGACTATTCCGGAGATCCTCGTCATGTCCGGGATCTTATCCGGGACTCCGAACAACTTTCGGTCACCAACATAATAACTCAATTATACTAATCGTCACCAAACGTTAAGTGTGTAGACCCTGCGGGTTCGAGAACTATGTAGACATGACCGAGACACCTCTACGGCCAATAACCAATAGCGGGACCTGGATGCCCATATTGGCTCCTACATATTCTACGAAGATCTTTATCGGTCGAACCTCTATGTCAAGGATTCAGTTAATCCCGTATGCTGTTCCCTTTGTTCTTCGGTATGTTACTTGCCCGAGATTCGATCGTCGGTATCACTATACCTAGTTCAATCTCGTTACCGGCAAGTCTCTTTACTCGTTCCGTAATACAAGATCTCGTGGCTAACACTTTAGTCACATTGCTTGCAAGGCTCATTGTGATGTTGTATTACCGAGTGGGCCCTGAGATACCTCTCCGTCATACGGAGTAACAAATCCCAGTCTTGATCCATGCCAACCCAACAGACACCCTCGGAGATACCTGTAGAGCACCTTTATAGTCACCCAGTTACGTTGCGACGTTTGATACACACAAGGTATTCCTCCGGTGTCAGTGAGTTGCATGATCTCATGGTCAAAGGAACAGATACTTGACATGCAGAAAACAATAGCAATAAACTGACACGATCAAATGCTACGTTTACAGTTTGGGTCTTGTCCATCACATCATTCTCCTAATGATGTGATCCCGTTATCAAATGACATCTCATGTCCATGGCTAGGAAACCTTAACCATCTTTGATCAACAAGCTAGTCAACTAGAGGCTTACTAGGGACACAGTGTTGTCTATGTACCCACACATGTATTTGAGTTTCCAATCAATACAATTATAGCATGGATAATAAACGATTATCATGAACAAGGAAATATAATAATAACCAATTTATTATTGCCTCTAGGGCATATTTCCAACAGTCTCCCACTTGCACTAGAGTCAATAATCTAGTTCACATCACTATGTGATTTACATTGTAATGAATCGAACACCCATGCAGTTCTGGTGTTGTTCATGTTTAGCCCTTGGAAGAGGTTTAGTCATCGGATCTGCAACATTCAGATCCGTGTGTACTTTGCAAATATTTATGTCGTCCTCCTTGATGTAATCGCGGATGGAATTGAAACGTCGTTTTATGTGTCTGGTCCTCTTGTGAAATCTTGGTTCCTTGGCTAGAGCAATGGCACCAGTGTTATCACAAAACAGAGTCATTGGGTTAAGCGCACTAGGCACTACTCCAAGATCTGTCATGAACTCCTTCATCCAGACACTTTCCTTCGCCGCCTCCGAGGCAGCGATGTACTCCGCTTCGCATGTAGAATCTGCTACCACGCTTTGCTTGGAACTGCACCAGCTAACCGCACCCCCATTAAGAATAAATACGTATCCGGTTTGCGACTTAGAGTCATCCGGATCAGTGTCAAAGCTTGCATCGACGTAACCCTTTACGACGAGCTCTTGATCACCTCCATAAACGAGAAACATGTCCTTAGTCCTTTTCAGGTACTTCAGGATATTCTTGACCGCCGTCCAGTGTTCCATTCCTGGATCACTTTGAAACCTTCCGACCATACTTATGGCAAGGCTGACATCGGGTCTTGTGCACAGCATTGCATACATGATAGAGCCTATGGCCGAAGCATAGGGGATGACACTCATCTTTTCTCTATCTTCTGCAGTCACTGGGCATTGAGTCTTACTCAACTTCACACCTTGCAAAACAGGCAAGAACCCCTTCTTGGACTGATCCATTTTGAACTTCTTCAAAATCTTATCAAGGTATGTGCTTTGTGAAAGTCCTATTAAGCGTCTTGATCTATCTCTATAGATCTTGATGCCTAATATGAAAGCAGCTTCTCCTAGGTCCTTCATTGAAAAACTCTTGTTCAAATATTCCTTTACGCTTTCCAGCATTTCTATATTGTTTCCAATCAGCAATATGTCATCCACATATAATATTAGAAACGCTATAGAGCTCCCACTCACTTTCTTGTAAATACAAGCTTCTCCGTAAACTTGTATAAACTCGAACGCTTTGATCACCTCATCAAAACGAAGATTCCAACTCCGAGATGCTTGCACCAGTCCATAAATGGATCGCTGGAGTTTGCAAACTTTGTCAGCATTCTCTGGATCGACAAAACCTTCTGGTTGCATCATATACAACTCTTCCTTAAGGTAACCGTTAAGGAACGCTGTTTTGACATCCATCTGCCAAATTTCATAATCGAAAAAGGCAGCTATTGCTAACATGATTCTGACGGACTTAAGCATCGCTACGGGTGAGAAGGTCTCATCGTAGTCAACTCCTTGAACTTGTGAAAAACCCTTTGCCACAAGTCGAGCTTTATAGACGGTGACATTACCGTCCGCGTCCGTCTTCCTCTTAAAGATCCATTTGTTCTGAATGGCCTTACGCCCTTCAGGTAATACTTCCAAAGTCCATACTTTGTTTTCATACATGGATCCTATCTCGGATTTCATGGCCTCTAACCACTTCTTGGAATCCGGGCCCATCATCGCTTCTCCATAGCTCGTAGGTTCATCGTTGTTTAACAACATGACCTCTAAGACAGGGTTGCCGTACCACTCAGGAGCAGTACGCGTCCTTGTCGACCTACGAGGTTCGATAGCAACTTGATCCAAAGCTTCATGATCATCATCATTAACTTCCTCTTCAGCTAACGTAGGCTCCACAGAAACAATTTTCTGCGCTGCGCTACTCTCAGGTTGAAGTAAAGGTTCAACAACCTCATCAAGTTCTATCTTCCTCCCACTCAATTCTTTCGAGAGAAACTCTTTCTCAAGAAATGTTCCGTTTTTAGCGACAAACACTTTGCCTTCGGATCTGAGGTAGAAGGTATACCCAACTGTCTCTTTTGGGTATCCTATGAAGACGCATTTCTCCGCTTTGGGTTCCAGCTTTTCAGGCTGAAGCTTTTTGACATAAGCATCACATCCCCAAACTTTAAGAAACGACAGCTTTGGCTTCTTGCCAAACCAAAGTTCATATGGCGTCGTCTCAACGGATTTCGATGGTGCCCTATTTAAAGTGAATGCAGCTGTCTCTAATGCATAACCCCAAAACGATAGTGGCAAATCGGCAAGAGACATCATAGATCGCACCATATCCAATAAGGTTCGATTACGACGTTCGGACACACCATTACGCTGTGGTGTTCCAGGCGGTGTCAATTGTGAAACAATTCCACACTGTCTTAAGTGACTGCCAAACTCATAACTCAGATATTCTCCTCCTCGATCAGATCGTAGGAATTTAATCTTCTTGTTACGATGATTCTCAACTTCACTCTGAAATTGTTTGAACTTTTCAAATGTTTCAGACTTGTGTTTCATTAAGTAAATATACCCATATCTACTTAAGTCATCAGTGAAGGTGAGAAAGTAACGATAACCACCGCGCGCCTCAATACTCATCGGACCGCACACATCAGTATGTATGATTTCCAATAAGTCACTTGCCCGTTCCATTATTCCAGAGAACGGCGTTTTAGTCATCTTGCCCATGAGGCATGGCTCACATGTGTCAAGTGATTCAAAATCAAGTGACTCCAAAAGTCCATCAGCATGGAGCTTCTTCATGCGTTTTACGCCAATATGACCTAAACGGCAGTGCCACAAGAAAGTGGTATTATCATTATCAATTCTACATCTTTTGGCATCAATGTTATGAACATGTGTATCATTACTATCGAGATTCAATAAGAATAAACCCCTCACATCGGGTGCATGACCATAAAAGATATTACTCATATAAATAGAACAACCATTATTCTCTGATTTAAATGAGTAACCGTCTCGCAATAAACAAGATCCAGATATAATGTTCATGCTTAACGCAGGCACCAAATAACACTTATTTAGGTTCATCACTAATCCCGACGGTAATCGAAGAGCGAGCGTGCCGACGGCGATCACATCAACCTTGGAACCATTTCCCACGCGCATCGTCACTTCGTCCTTTGCCAGCCTCCGTCTATTCCACAGTTCCTGTTTTGAGTTGCAAATATGAGCAACCGCACCGGTATCAAATACCCAGGCACTACAACGAGAGTTGGTAAGGTACACATCAATAACATGTATATCATATATACCTTGTTTGTTGGCCGCCTTCTTGTCAGCCAAATACTTGGGGCAGTTCCGCTTCCAGTGTCCAGTTCCCTTGCAATGAAAACACACAGTTTCTGGTTTGGGTCCAGCCTTGGGTTTCTTCACGAGAGGAGCAACTGCTTTGCCACTCTGCTTGGAGTTACCCTTCTTACCCTTGCCATTTTTCTTGAAACTAGTGGTTTTATTGACCATCAACACTTGATGCTCCTTCTGAATTTCAGACTCAGCGGCTTTCAGCATCGCAAACAGCTCGGCGACTGACTTGTTCATCCCGTGCATGTTATAGTTCAACACGAAGCTCTTGTAGCTAGGTGGCAATGATTGAAGAACTCTGTCAGTGATAGCCTCTGGCGGAAGGGGCATCCCTAACTCAGCCAGACGGGTGGAGTACCCAGACATTCTGAGCACGTGGTCACTGATAGACCCGTTCTCCTCCATCTTGCAAGCATAGAACTTATCGGAGATCTCATATCTCTCGATCCGGGCATTCTTCTGAAAGATAAACTTCAACTCCTGGAACATCTCATATGCTCCATGACGTTCATAACGTCTTTGAAGTCCCGGTTCTAAGCCATACAACATTGCACATTGAACTATTGAGTAATCATCAGAACGAGCCTGCCAGGCGTTCACAACGTCTAGAGACTCAACTGGAGCGGGTGGATCACCAAGCGGTGCATCAAGGACATAAGCCTTCTGGGAAGCCGTAAGGATAATCCTTAGATTACGGGCCCAGTCCACAAAGTTACTTCCATCATCTTTCAACTTAGCTTTCTCTAGGAACGCATTAAAATTCAGGGGTGCTACTGCGCGAGCCATGATCTACAACATAAATATAGCAAAGACAACTTAGACTATTGTTCTTAGATAATGAGTTTAGTTAATCATATTTAAAAAAAACTCCCACTCAAATTGACATCCCTCCGATTATTCGAGTGTAACATGATCCAAATCCACCAACTCAAGTCCGATCATCACGTGAGTTGAGGTGGTTTCAATGGTGAACATCTTCATGTTGATCATATCTACTATATGACTCATGTTCGACCTTTCGGTCTCTTGTGTTCCGAGGCCATGTCTGTACATGCTAGGCTCGTCAAGTTTAACCCGAGTGTTCCGCACGTGTAACATGGCTTACACCCGTTGTATGCGAACGTAGAGTCTATCACACCCGATCATCACGGCGTGTCTCGAAACGACGAACTTTCGCAACGGTGCACACTTGGGGAGAACACAATTTATCTTGAAATTTAAGTGAGGGATCACCTTATAATGCTACCGTCGTCCTAAGCAAAATAAGATGCATAAAAAGGATTAACATCACATGCAAATCATAAGTGACATGATATGGCCATGAACTTGTGCTTTTGATCTCCATCTCCAAAGCACCGGCATGATCTCCATCGTCACCGGCATGACACCATGATCTCCATCATCTTGATCTCCATCAACGTGTCGCCATAAGGTTGTCGCGCCGACTGTTGCTTCCACGACTATAGCTAACGTTTAGCGATAAAGTAAAGCATTACATAGCGCTTAATGATTGACACGCAGGTCATACAATAATTAAAGACAACTCTATGGCTCCTGCCAGTTGCCGTACTCATCGACATGCAAGTCGTGATATTCTATACAACACATGATCATCTCATACATCACATATATCTCATCATGTAATTGGCCATATCACATCACAACATACCCTGCAAAAACAAGTTAGACGACCTCTAATTGTTGTTGCAAATTTTACGTGGCTGCTACGGGTTTGCAAGAACCGTTCTTACCTACGCAAAACCACAACGTGGTGTAGTGATTGCTTTTTGATCTTCTAAAAGAACCCTCTTCATTGAACCGATTCAACTAAAGTGAGAGAGACAGACACCCGCCAGTCACCTTTATGCAACAAGTGCACGCAGCGGTGAAACCAGTCTCGCGTAAGCGTACGCGTAATGTCGGTCCGGGCCGCTTCATCTCACAATACCGCGGAATCAAGTATCAACTAGTAACGGCAAGCAATATGTATACACCCACGCCCACAACTCGTTTGTGTTCTACTCGAGATCTCATCTACGCATAGACCTAGCTCAGATGCCACTGTTGGGGAACGTTGCATGGGAAACAAAAATTTTCCTACGCACACACAAGATCTATCCATGGTGATGAGCATCTACGAGAGGGAGAGTGAATCTACATACCCTTGTAGATCGCTAAGCGGAAGCGTTAATAAACGCGGTTGATGTAGTCGAACGTCTTCGCGATCCAAATCGCCGAGCGTCCCGCGATCCAATCACGATCCTTCCGATCTAGTGCCGAACGGACGGCACCTCCGCGTTCAACACACGTACGGCTTGATGACGCCTTCACCTCCTCGATCCAGCGAGCGATGATGAAGTAGTGGTTGAGTTCCAGCAGCACGACGGCGTGGTGATGGTGGTGAGGAACAATCTCTGCAGGGCTTCGCCAAGTACTACGGAGATTATGACGGAGGAACTAGAGGGTTAGGGTTGCCGCACACGGCTTGGGGAAATCTTAATGTATCCCGTGTGCTAGCCCTGCCCCTCTATTTATATGTTGAGCCTTGGGGTCTAAACTTGGAGTAAAAGCCTCCTCCGGGTCGGTTTTGCCCGCACAAGGTCGGTTTGGCCCGCAGGGAAAGAGTCCAACTCGGATCCCTGCCGAACCGTGCACAGCCGCGCACAAGCGGTAGTACCGCTTCACACAAGCGGTAGTACCGCTTGGGCGGTAGTACCGCTTCACACAAGCGGTAGTACCGCTCGGGCGGTAGTACCGCTTCACACAAGCGGTAGTACCGCTCCGGCGGTAGTACCGCTTCACCAAGCGGTAGTACCGCTTACGCGGCAGCAAAACTACTTTTGCACTTTCCAATACCTTGTGGGCTTTATCCCTTTGGCTCATATAAAGTGTTGCTGCACCCGAACACTTCGGTAAACATCCGGAACCCCTTCCGGTGAACTCCGGAACCCTTCCAGAGATCAAAACACTATTATCACATATATCAATCTTTACCTCCGGACTATTCCGGAGATCCTCGTCATGTCCGGGATCTTATCCGGGACTCCGAACAACTTTCGGTCACCAACATAATAACTCAATTATACTAATCGTCACCAAACGTTAAGTGTGTAGACCCTGCGGGTTCGAGAACTATGTAGACATGACCGAGACACCTCTACGGCCAATAACCAATAGCGGGACCTGGATGCCCATATTGGCTCCTACATATTCTACGAAGATCTTTATCGGTCGAACCTCTATGTCAAGGATTCAGTTAATCCCGTATGCTGTTCCCTTTGTTCTTCGGTATGTTACTTGCCCGAGATTCGATCGTCGGTATCACTATACCTAGTTCAATCTCGTTACCGGCAAGTCTCTTTACTCGTTCCGTAATACAAGATCTCGTGGCTAACACTTTAGTCACATTGCTTGCAAGGCTCATTGTGATGTTGTATTACCGAGTGGGCCCTGAGATACCTCTCCGTCATACGGAGTAACAAATCCCAGTCTTGATCCATGCCAACCCAACAGACACCCTCGGAGATACCTGTAGAGCACCTTTATAGTCACCCAGTTACGTTGCGACGTTTGATACACACAAGGTATTCCTCCGGTGTCAGTGAGTTGCATGATCTCATGGTCAAAGGAACAGATACTTGACATGCAGAAAACAATAGCAATAAACTGACACGATCAAATGCTACGTTTACAGTTTGGGTCTTGTCCATCACATCATTCTCCTAATGATGTGATCCCGTTATCAAATGACATCTCATGTCCATGGCTAGGAAACCTTAACCATCTTTGATCAACAAGCTAGTCAACTAGAGGCTTACTAGGGACACAGTGTTGTCTATGTACCCACACATGTATTTGAGTTTCCAATCAATACAATTATAGCATGGATAATAAACGATTATCATGAACAAGGAAATATAATAATAACCAATTTATTATTGCCTCTAGGGCATATTTCCAACAGTCTCCCACTTGCACTAGAGTCAATAATCTAGTTCACATCACTATGTGATTTACATTGTAATGAATCGAACACCCATGCAGTTCTGGTGTTGTTCATGTTTAGCCCTTGGAAGAGGTTTAGTCATCGGATCTGCAACATTCAGATCCGTGTGTACTTTGCAAATATTTATGTCGTCCTCCTTGATGTAATCGCGGATGGAATTGAAACGTCGTTTTATGTGTCTGGTCCTCTTGTGAAATCTTGGTTCCTTGGCTAGAGCAATGGCACCAGTGTTATCACAAAACAGAGTCATTGGGTTAAGCGCACTAGGCACTACTCCAAGATCTGTCATGAACTCCTTCATCCAGACACTTTCCTTCGCCGCCTCCGAGGCAGCGATGTACTCCGCTTCGCATGTAGAATCTGCTACCACGCTTTGCTTGGAACTGCACCAGCTAACCGCACCCCCATTAAGAATAAATACGTATCCGGTTTGCGACTTAGAGTCATCCGGATCAGTGTCAAAGCTTGCATCGACGTAACCCTTTACGACGAGCTCTTGATCACCTCCATAAACGAGAAACATGTCCTTAGTCCTTTTCAGGTACTTCAGGATATTCTTGACCGCCGTCCAGTGTTCCATTCCTGGATCACTTTGAAACCTTCCGACCATACTTATGGCAAGGCTGACATCGGGTCTTGTGCACAGCATTGCATACATGATAGAGCCTATGGCCGAAGCATAGGGGATGACACTCATCTTTTCTCTATCTTCTGCAGTCACTGGGCATTGAGTCTTACTCAACTTCACACCTTGCAAAACAGGCAAGAACCCCTTCTTGGACTGATCCATTTTGAACTTCTTCAAAATCTTATCAAGGTATGTGCTTTGTGAAAGTCCTATTAAGCGTCTTGATCTATCTCTATAGATCTTGATGCCTAATATGAAAGCAGCTTCTCCTAGGTCCTTCATTGAAAAACTCTTGTTCAAATATTCCTTTACGCTTTCCAGCATTTCTATATTGTTTCCAATCAGCAATATGTCATCCACATATAATATTAGAAACGCTATAGAGCTCCCACTCACTTTCTTGTAAATACAAGCTTCTCCGTAAACTTGTATAAACTCGAACGCTTTGATCACCTCATCAAAACGAAGATTCCAACTCCGAGATGCTTGCACCAGTCCATAAATGGATCGCTGGAGTTTGCAAACTTTGTCAGCATTCTCTGGATCGACAAAACCTTCTGGTTGCATCATATACAACTCTTCCTTAAGGTAACCGTTAAGGAACGCTGTTTTGACATCCATCTGCCAAATTTCATAATCGAAAAAGGCAGCTATTGCTAACATGATTCTGACGGACTTAAGCATCGCTACGGGTGAGAAGGTCTCATCGTAGTCAACTCCTTGAACTTGTGAAAAACCCTTTGCCACAAGTCGAGCTTTATAGACGGTGACATTACCGTCCGCGTCCGTCTTCCTCTTAAAGATCCATTTGTTCTGAATGGCCTTACGCCCTTCAGGTAATACTTCCAAAGTCCATACTTTGTTTTCATACATGGATCCTATCTCGGATTTCATGGCCTCTAACCACTTCTTGGAATCCGGGCCCATCATCGCTTCTCCATAGCTCGTAGGTTCATCGTTGTTTAACAACATGACCTCTAAGACAGGGTTGCCGTACCACTCAGGAGCAGTACGCGTCCTTGTCGACCTACGAGGTAGTACCGCTCGGGCGGTAGTACCGCTTCACACAAGCGGTAGTACCGCTCCGGCGGTAGTACCGCTTCACCAAGCGGTAGTACCGCTTACGCGGCAGCAAAACTACTTTTGCACTTTCCAATACCTTGTGGGCTTTATCCCTTTGGCTCATATAAAGTGTTGCTGCACCCGAACACTTCGGTAAACATCCGGAACCCCTTCCGGTGAACTCCGGAACCCTTCCAGAGATCAAAACACTATTATCACATATATCAATCTTTACCTCCGGACTATTCCGGAGATCCTCGTCATGTCCGGGATCTTATCCGGGACTCCGAACAACTTTCGGTCACCAACATAATAACTCAATTATACTAATCGTCACCAAACGTTAAGTGTGTAGACCCTGCGGGTTCGAGAACTATGTAGACATGACCGAGACACCTCTACGGCCAATAACCAATAGCGGGACCTGGATGCCCATATTGGCTCCTACATATTCTACGAAGATCTTTATCGGTCGAACCTCTATGTCAAGGATTCAGTTAATCCCGTATGCTGTTCCCTTTGTTCTTCGGTATGTTACTTGCCCGAGATTCGATCGTCGGTATCACTATACCTAGTTCAATCTCGTTACCGGCAAGTCTCTTTACTCGTTCCGTAATACAAGATCTCGTGGCTAACACTTTAGTCACATTGCTTGCAAGGCTCATTGTGATGTTGTATTACCGAGTGGGCCCTGAGATACCTCTCCGTCATACGGAGTAACAAATCCCAGTCTTGATCCATGCCAACCCAACAGACACCCTCGGAGATACCTGTAGAGCACCTTTATAGTCACCCAGTTACGTTGCGACGTTTGATACACACAAGGTATTCCTCCGGTGTCAGTGAGTTGCATGATCTCATGGTCAAAGGAACAGATACTTGACATGCAGAAAACAATAGCAATAAACTGACACGATCAAATGCTACGTTTACAGTTTGGGTCTTGTCCATCACATCATTCTCCTAATGATGTGATCCCGTTATCAAATGACATCTCATGTCCATGGCTAGGAAACCTTAACCATCTTTGATCAACAAGCTAGTCAACTAGAGGCTTACTAGGGACACAGTGTTGTCTATGTACCCACACATGTATTTGAGTTTCCAATCAATACAATTATAGCATGGATAATAAACGATTATCATGAACAAGGAAATATAATAATAACCAATTTATTATTGCCTCTAGGGCATATTTCCAACATGTATAACCTTCCTCCTTGGTTGTGCATGAAGCGGAAGTTCATTATGATGCCAGTGTTCATCCAAGGCCCTAAGCAACCCGGCAATGACATTGATATGTACCTAAGGCCATTAGTTGATGAACTTTTACAGCTATGGAATGGAAGAGGTGTACGTGTGTGGGATGAGAACGAACAGGAGGAATTTGACCTACATGCGTTGCTGTTTGTAACCATCAACGATTGGCCTGCTCTCAGTAACCTTTCAGGACAGACAAACAAGGGATACCACGCATGCACACACTGTTTAGATGACACCGACAGTATATATTTGGACAAATTCAGGAAGAATGTGTACCTGGGGCATCGTCGATTTCTTCCGACCAACCATCAATGTCGAAAGAAAGGAAAGCATTTCAAAGGTGAGGCAGATCACCGGAAGAAGCCCGCCCTTCGTACTGGTGATCACATACTTGATATGGTCAATGATTTACAAGTAATCTTTGGAAAGGGTCCTGGCGGACTATCTGTTCCGACTGACGACGCGGGACGCGCACCCATGTGGAAGAAGAAATCTATATTTTGGGAACTACCCTATTGGAAAGACCTAGAGGTCCGCTCTGCAATCGACGTGATGCACGTGACGAAGAATCTTTGCGTGAACCTGCTAGGCTTCTTGGGAGTGTATGGGAAGACAAAGGATACACCGGAGGCACGGGAGGAACAGCAACGTGTGCATGAAAAAGACGGCATGCATCCAAAGCAGTATGAAGGTCCTGCCAGCTACGCTCTTACCAAAGAAGAGAAGGAAATCTTCTTTGAATGCCTGCTCAGTATGAAGGTCCCGTCTGGCTTCTCGTCGAATATAAAGGGAATAATAAATATGGCAGAGAAAAAGTTCCAGAACCTAAAGTCTCATGACTGCCACGTGATTATGACGCAACTGCTTCCGGTTGCATTGAGGGGGCTTCTACCGGAAAACGTTCGATTAGCCATTGTGAAGCTATGTGCATTCCTCAATGCAATCTCTTAGAAGGTGATCGATCCAGAAATCCTGCCAAGGTTAAGGAGTGATTTGGTGCAATGTCTTGTTAGTTTCGAGCTGGTGTTCCCACCATCCTTCTTCAATATCATGACGCACGTCCTAGTTCATCTAGTCTACGAGATTGTCGTTCTGGGCCCTGTATTTCTACACAATATGTTCCCCTTTGAGAGGTTCATGGGAGTCTTAAAGAAATATGTTCGTAACCGCGCTAGGCCAGAAGGAAGCATCTCCATGGGCCATCAAACAGAGGATGTCATTGGGTTTTGTGTTGACTTCATTCCTGACCTTAAGAAGATTGGTCTCCCTCGATCGCGGTATGAGGGGAGACTGACTGGAAAAGGCACGCTAGGAGCGGACTCAATAATATGTAGGGACGGGCATTCTTGGTCTCAAGCTCACTACACAGTTCTACATAATTCTACCTTGGTGACCCCGTATGTCGATGAACACAAGAATATTCTGCGCTCCAAACACCCGGAGCAGTGTGACGACTGGATTACATATGAACACATCAGAACTTTCGGCAGTTGGTTGCAAAAACGTCTCATGGGTGACAACACTGTTTCTGATGAGCTAAACTCGTTGGCCAGGGGACCATCTTCGACTGTATTGACTTACAAAGGGTACGAGATAAATGAGAATACATTTTACACGATCTCCCAAGATCAAAAGAGCACCAACCAAAACAGCGGTGTCCGCTTTGATGCAGCAACCAAGAGGGGAAAGGACACATATTATGGTTACATAGTGGACATATGGGAACTTGACTATGGACATGATTTCAAGGTCCCTTTGTTTCAGTGCAAATGGGTCAATCTGTCAAGAGGCGGGGTATAGGAAGACCCACAGTACGAAATGACAACAGTGGATCTTAACAATCTTGGGTACACAGACGAACCATTCGTCCTAGCCAATGATGTGGCGCAGGTTTTCTATGTGAAGGACATGTCTACCAAACCGAGAAAAAGAAAAGATAAGGAAGCGAATACATCATACGATGAGCCAAAGCGCCACATAGTTCTTTCAGGAAAAAGAGACATTGTGGGATTGGAGGGCAAGACAGACATGTCTGAAGATTATGAAAAGTTTCATGAGATTCCTCCCTTCAAAGTCAAGGCTGACCCAAGCACCCTGTTAAACGATGAAGATTATCCATGGTTACGGCGCAATAAGCAAAGGACACAAGCGAAGAAAAATTGAAGACTTTCTCTCCACAACTATATCATTGCAGTTACATGTGAAGAAATGAAATGCGTTTTGTAACAGATGAGTTTTCGTCCGAAACCCTGATACTTCGAAAGAGATTGTCCGTTTTGTACACGAAGTGCATCCAGTTTTTGCCGTAACCCTCTCAACTTTTTATAACATGCTATGTGGGTGAAATGATGATACCATGCCAACTTTCAACCTTTTCAGAGTTCATTTGTAGTGCTTTTCAATTTCAGGGTCATTTAACTCAAAAAAATCAGTAAATGCATGAAAAATACCAAATGAAGTCAGAAAGGGTTGAAAATTGATGATGTGGCTTTGAATAGTGCATTTTGAACACACAAAAATTTTGGAGTTCAAATAAGTTCAAAAAAAATGAAGTGCCTGTTGTAACAGATGAGTTTTCGTCCGAAACCCTCATACTTCGAAAGAGATTGTCCATTTTGTACACGAAGTGCATCCAGTTTTTGCCGTAACCCTCTCAACTTTTTATAACATGCTATGTGGGTGAAATGATGATACCATGCCAACTTTCAACCGTTTCAGAGTTCATTTGTAGTGCTTTTCAATTTCAGGGTCATTTAGCTCAAAAAAATCAGTAAATGCATGAAAAATACCAAATGAGGTCAGAAAGGGTTGAAAATTGATGATGTGGCTTTGAATGGTGCATTTTGAACACACAAAAAGTCTGGAGTTCAAATGAGTTCAAAAAAATGAAATCCCTTTGTAACAGATGAGTTTTCGTCCGAAACCCTGATACTTCGAAAGAGATTGTCCATTTTGTACACGAAGTGCATCCAGTTTTTGCCGTAACGCTCTCAACTTTTTATAACATGCTATGTGGGTGAAATGATGATACCATGCCAACTTTCAACCTTTTCAGAGTTCATTTGTAGTGCTTTTCAATTTCAGGGTTATTTAGCTCAAAAAAATCAGTAAATGCATGAAAAATACTAAATGAAGTCAGAAAGGGTTGAAAATTGATGATGTGGCTTTGAATGGTGCATTTTGAAGACACAAAAAGTCTGGAGTTCAAATAAGTTCAAAAAAATGAAATCCCTTTGTAACAGATGAGTTTTAGTCCGAAACCCCGATACTTCGAAAGAGATTGTCCATTTTGTACACGAAGTGCATCCAGTTTTTGCCATAACCCTCTCAACTTTTTATAACATGCTATGTGGGTGAAATGATGATTACATGCCAACTTTCAACCTTTTCAGAGTTCATTTGTAGTGCTTTTCAATTTCAGGGTCATTTAGCTCAAAGAATGAACTAATAGCAAAAAGAATGAACTAGAAAACTTTTATGAAACTCTAATAGCAAAAAGAATGAACTAAAAATAATCAATTAAAATATTCTGTTATGATCAACTAAAAGAAAACTATAATATTCTTCAATAGCAAAAACAATCAACTAAAAAGCTTTTCTAAAACTCTAATAGCAAAAGGAATCAACTAAAAAGCTTTTATAAACCTCTAGTATTTTTGAAACTAAAATTATATAAAATTTATGCAACTAAAATTATCAAAGAATTTTTTGTTCAAAACATTAATAGCAAAAAGAATTTTCATAAAGAAATTTTTTGTTAGAAACTTTAATAGCAAACTAAAATAACCAAATCTGTTTTTGATTAAAACAGACATTTAAAATAACCTAAAACTTACCAAATTGAATATAATGATAAAACACAGTAATATTAAATAGCAGGAAAAAGAATCACTCAAAAATCTATTTTTTTAGTAAAGTTATTCACAAACTAGTGATTCACACAAATTTCAAAAAATTCAAATTTAAACTATTCAAATGTGAAAACTAATGGCACTAACAGAAAGTTTATAATTTTTGTGACCTAAAAGCAAAAAGAATCACTGAAAAACAGTAAGTAGGAACAAAATAAAATAAATAAAGCAAAAAACAAAACAAAAAACTGGATTTTTTTTTTTAAAAAAGCCACCTACTGGGCCACCACGGCCTGAATACGACTAGAAACCCAACCAGCTTGTTGGGCCAGGATTCAGGCCCGCAGAAGTCCCAATAGGCCCACAGGCAGTGACAGATTAGGCCCGGAGGCCTGCAGTTGAGAGGAGCTCGAGAGGGTGTGCGCAGCAGCGCTTATAAACCACTCTCGAGCTCTCTCGGCTAGCGAGGTGGGACTAAAAATTTGGCCCCGGGCAACACCACCCTTTGGTCCCGGTTGGTGCCACCAACCGGGACCAATGCACCCCTTTAGTCCCGGTTTGTGGCACCAACCGGGACCAAAGGTCCCTGTTTCCCGCCCTTTGGGCTGCTGAAAACTGACCTTTGGTCCCGGTTGGTGGCACCAACCGGGACCAATGCACCCCTTTAGTCCCGGTTGCTGCCACCAACCGGGACCAATGCTCTCCATATATAAGCCAACACTTAGGAATTTTCAGCATTCTCATCTCGCCCCGGACGACGCCGACGAAATCGACGCCGCCAGGCTGCCCGCCCGCCGCCCGCCGTCACCGTCGCCGTCGCCCTAGCCGTCGCCGCCGCCCGCCGCCCCCGTCGTCGTCGTCGCTCGCCGCCCCCGTCGTCGCTCGCCGTCGTCGCCCTCGCCCGCCGCCCCCGTCGTGCTCGCCGTTGCCTCGCCCTCGCCGTCGCCGTCGCCTCTTCCCTGTCGTCGCCGTCGTCGTCCCCGAGCCCGCTTCCCTGCCCCGCCCCCGAGCCCACGCCCCTGCCCCGCCCCCGAGCGCGCCCGGCCGCGCCCCTGCCCCGGCCCGCCCTCGCCGTCACCGTCGCATGCGCCCTCACCGCCCCCACCGTTGTCGTCGCCGTCGCCCTCGCCGGCCGCCCCCGCTATGAGCCGCCGCCGCCCCGGCTCTGTGCAATTTTTTTTATATATATGTTGATTTTTTTATATGATGAATGTTTTTGTTCATATATAATGTATATATGTATGTGGCTATATGTATGTATGGATGGATGTATATATGATGTTTTTTTGTTCATAGCATTTTTTTGTTCATATATGTGTTTTTTTTTCATATATGTGGCTATATGTATTTTTTTGTTCATAGCATTTTTTTGTTCATATATGTATTTTTTTTCCATGTATGTATGTGGCTATGTATGTATGGATGGATAGCATTTTTTTTGTTGATAGAATATTTTGTCGATTTCCTACCCCCTCCCGCCCCTACCCGACAAACTCTTGAGGCCACCCAAACCCCTAGAAGAAAACTCCGGTAACTTCGACATGAGGGGGGACGTCGGACATATCGGGCGACCAACTCTTGAGGCCACCCAAACCCTAGAAAAAAAGCGTTGTCGATCTCCTACCCCCTCCCGCCCCTACCGGACAAACTCTCGAGGCCACCCAAACCCCTAGAAGAAAACTCCAGTAACTTCGACATGAGGGGGGACGTCGATCAACCCCCTCTCGCCCGGCCAACTCTCGAGGCCACCCCAAACCGGAACAAGTCTAGATATATTGAGGCCACCCCAAACCCTAGAAGAGTTGTCGAGGCCACCCAAATTTACCAAGTTAAAAGAGCGTTGTCGAGGCCACCTCCCCGATAACTTCGACATGAGGGGGGATGTTGGACATGACATGAGGGGGGACGTCGGACGTCGGACATGAGGGGTGAGCGTCGTTGTCGTCTACCCCCTCCCCGATAACTTCGACATGAGGGGGGACGTCGGACATGACATGAGGGGTGAGCGTCGTTGTTGTCTACCCCCTCCCCGATAACTTCGACAAGAGGGGGGAATTCAGACATGTCATGTGGAATTTTTTTTTGTTCATATAGAAAACTCCGGTAACATAGATTTATCAAGAATGCCCCCATTATGGATGTGCACAAGTTGATCCAATTTTTTTCTGATCTCATCTATATATATATTCTTCTATATGTCACGTTGTCTGTCAAAGTATTGAAGAAATCCATGGCTTCATCATTAGCCGGAAGTAACAGGCGTATGATGCTACGAAGCTCCGGATAGAATAATTCGCTTTTTGGTACGAATTTCAGCAAAGGCCTTCCAAATAGCGATATTCGGAAGGCTCTTGATGAACTTCGTACCAAAAAGCTAATTAATTATCCTATCCGGGACTCCGTTCCAAAACAATTTTGGAGAGCTTCGTACCATTATGCGCCTGTTACTTCCGGCTAATGATGAAGCCATGGTTTTCTTGAATCCTTTGACACTAGACAACGTGACATATAGAAGGGTAGATGAGATCAGGAAAAATATGGACCATTTTCTGCACATCCAGAATGGCGCCATTTTGTTAATTAAATCCCTTAAAGGTTAAGAGAATCCCTTGTTTGACATTCATGAGAGAGGCGGTCCGGACGTCGGACATTCATGTTTGTATATTAATTGCCATGTTGTAATATTTGCAGAAACTATGGATCAAAGAGACTTGGAACAAGAACAGTTGTTGGGGGAGATAATCCTCGCCGGACGTGATGTCTTGTCGTTTCTCAACGACACCGATGGTCTGGAAGGAGAGGATGACGGCTCCGGTGATCGAACAATGGAGGAGGAAGGACATGATCATGATGGCTCCGGTGACCGAATGCCGGAGGAAGAAGGAGACCATGATGACGGCTCCGGGGACCGAACGGAGGAGGGAGCTGTTGCAAAGTCCGGCGAGGTATATATATTAATTAAGCCTATGCTGACTAGCTAATTGATGCATTAATTGTTTTGGTATGTACGTATATTAACTCTTCTTTCTTCTTTTATAGCCCTCCGGATCGAGCCAAACTTCAGTAACGAGACGAGGCCCGAAGAGAAAGTTGCGCAAGGATGAAAGGTTCACGATCACAGCACTCGCGGACGATGGCCTACCGATTGAACCCAAGCAGACCAAGGACGCATTTTCTGCTTAGTGCGGAGCTATTGTTAGGGACAACATCCCGATCAGCATCAAGCAATGGAATAAGCCTAAGGACGACGACGTCCCTAAAGGTGATTATGTCACCGATAGACAGAAAGATGATCTTTGGACCGCACTGAAGGCAAATTTCACCCTACCGCCAGAGGAGGATCCGAATAAGCCAGTTATAGAGCCACTGGTCAAGGCGTGTGCTCTTAAGAAGATGGTAGATCTATTCAGGAGGTGGAAGAATGAGTTGAAATCAAAGTTTGTCGACAAAGGGAAGACTCCAGAATTCATCGGCCGATTTGAGAAGATAAGAGATCACTGGCCCGCATTTGTGGCCTACAAGACATCGGACAAGAGTAAGAAAATGTCAGAGACAAACAAGAACAATGCTGCAAAGAAGCAGTATCACCATCACACGGGGTCAGGTGGCTACCTCAAAGCCCGGCCGTTGTGGGACAAAGCTGAGAATGACCTGATTGCTAAAGGGGTCGAACCACAGACATTGAACTGGCCAGACCGTTCAAGGACTTGGTTCTTCGGGTTGGGGGAACTTTGGACCCTGAAACAGGGAAGTGCCGTTGGATGGACGAGCAACTTGCAATACCCATCAAGAAGCTTCAGAAGTATATCACCGCAGCGCAGGAAGGGACGTTCATTCCCGACAGAGAGAAGGACAAGCTGACTGAGGCCCTAGGGAATGCTGAGCACCCTGGACGAACATGAGGCACACCAGGCTCCGTTCCGTGGAAGGTTGGGTTTCCCGACGCAGGCGGTTACAGAAGCCGGGAGAGAAAGAGGAAAGCGGAGCTGATCGACATGTAGAAGCTCAATGCAAGACTACAAAAGCTAGAGGAAGCTGACAGCCAGCGAGTTGCCGGCCAACCATCTCAGCGGCACGAAGCTACCCCAGAAGCTACCCCGCCATCTCAGCGGAGAAGCAGCGTGGCTTCCACGGAGCCCGTTCAGCCTGACTTCACCGCTCCTAGCTACCCCGTGGATACTATCACGGAGGCTCAACATTGCGAGCTTATGACGAAATGCCGGAACCTCACTTTCAAGGCGGCTGTCGGCTCTGTTGCACCTCCTCAACCCAACGGAACTTTTCACTGCCTTCCGATTCCACATGGCTATGATGTTGTGATGGTGGATGAAGTAATGGAGGGATTTGAGGAGCTCGAGCTTGACCACTCTACAGGTGAAGGGGAGAATTAGCTGGTTCGTGCTCTGAGGAGTACATGTCTATGGTAGAAGGAGTACATCAAGCTTCCAAACTGGACGCCTCCGCCTCCTCCTCCTCCGGCGAGTCAGGGCACTCCGCCTCCTCCTCCTCCTCCTGCTCCGACGAGTGATCAGGGCACTCCGCCTCCTTTTCCGGCTCCTCCGACGCGTGAGGGCACTCCGCCTCCTCCTTCGCCTACTCCGGCGCTTCGGAGCAGTACGCCTCCTCCTCCGCCTCGTCGGTAACGGCGGAAGACAGACGCCGCCGCTCCGGCTCCTCCGGCGCGTCGGAGCACTCCGCCTCGTCAGCAACGACGGAAGAGAGACGCCGCCGCTCCGGCGGCTAGCAGTACAAGCAGAGGCGGGAGGCAATTCAGATACGGTCCATCTCTCAAGCCTCTGGAAAAGTTACCATATGAGAGGACCGAGCAGGAAAACGAGGACATATGTCGTGCCCAAGTGAGGGACCATTTTGCAAAGAAAACTCCACCTCCGAAGGAGAAGCTAGATCCGGTGAAAGTGAAGCGCACTATCGATGCCCTGAAGCGACCACCACCGCCTCCGCCGGATTCCAACTATGTCCGCATTCTTAAAAAGACATATGAAGAAGCACGGCGGTCGGGAAGTACTTCCAGTGATGCAAGGTTAGCAGAACGAAGAAGTGGGAAAACAATTCCCCAGCTCAGCGAACAGGAGAAGCAATCGTGCCCCCCGCTCAAGGTGTCTAGCGATATCGTCGCTAATCATCCGGGGATGGTGCCCGGTACCAATCCTGGTGATTACTTGGGGGATGATGTAATTTTTGAAACGGCTGAGGTAACAAAAGAAGAATATAAATACGTGCACGGGAAGCCTCTCGTCAAACCTGATCATCCTCCTCTAACAACGATGATTTACAAATTGCATGAGTGGTACATGAAAACCTGCAGGGAGTCTGGGAGAGACACTATGTATGTGACAGTGAAACCAGAGCACGAATTCATTCGACTTCCCGTGATGCCTATTGAATTTGTGGAGTTATTTCAGTTATACAATCAACTGGCCTTCGACAAACAACTCATGACTTCCTACTGTCTGTAAGTATTACTTCTATAGTTAAGTCTCTAGCTCAGCTCGTTCATTGCATGTATATATAATTATCCTCACTATATTATGCAGATTGAAGATCGTCGAATGCAAAAAAGTAGGAATCTTCGACGTTGGGTTCATTAGCCCAGATGCCGTAAATGAATGGACGGTACGAAACTCAATCAAAGAGACCGAGGAGAACTTGCTAAAGTCGTTCCTTATACATCAAAACAAAAGGGAAATACTCTTTCCTTACAACTTCAAGTGAGTTTTGCTGTCTTCTCTGTATACTCGGTTTCGCTTACTCGAGGTTAAGTAATGTAATTGATGAGTTATATATGCGTGCGGAGTTTCCACTTTATTCTGCTATCCATTAAGCTTGACGGGGCATCAGTAACTGTCTTAGACTCGAGACGTAAAGATCCCGAGGATTATGCGGACTCGACTGCAATGCTCAGGAAGTAAGTTCAGTCAATACCGGGACCATATCGGCATGCAACTTTCGTTAATTTCCTGATATCAAGTAATCATTTTTTTTGCCTGGCAGGGTTTGGAAGAAGTTCACCCGAAAGGTTCCCGGTCTAAACAAAGAGTTACGATTTACGCACCCCAAAGTAAGTAGTACTAGCTAGTTCCGCGCATCTCTAATTGATTCAAATTTTCATCAATATATCATTACCATGCTTGCTTATCAGTTTGATTGAACTCTATTCTCGTAAAGTGCTTGTACCAGAAAGAAGGGACTGTTTTATGTGCATACTACATATGCGAGTTCATTCGCCACTCGACCTCTGAGCGGGGCTTCTCTGACAAACAATTTGAAGTACGTAAATAATATTCACAATTTTATTTTATATATTACCATCAATTGTGTTGAGTTTTATTCATATATATGCATGTATTGACCCCCTTCTTTAAATTAGATCTGGCAGATGCGGGATGAACTCCTACCACATGATCGCATACGAGCAATTCAAGAGGAATTGGCGGGTTCTTTCTTGACCACGTCATACCTAAAGACGGAGAATACCATGTGGATTTGTGATTGGATCTTAGGTAGATGATGTTAGGGATTGTAAAAGATGTTATATTGTATATATGTAGTAGCGTCGGATAGATATACGAAAACTTGTTGTTCGACCAAGCACGGAGAAAGAGATGTCACTTCTCTCTATATATGTTCAGCATGACGATCTTGTGTAATTAATGGTTTCCTTCATTTTCTAATTAGCTAGCGTCGAGTTCTCTCTATATGTATAGTAGCTAGCGTCGACCAAGCACGGAGAAAGAGAGGACACTTCTCTCTATTAGCTAGCTAACACAATATGAAACCCCTAAATTAACCCTCCAAAACCCCCCAACCCCCCCCCCCCCCCCTTAAAAAAAAACAAAAACCCCAGCTCCTGCCAGATGCTGACGCGTGGATGCCCTTTGGTCCCGGTTGGTGTGACCAACCGGGACTAAAGGTCCTCCTGCCTGGGCTCCCCGCAGCGGCCACGTGAAGCCTCTTCTGTCCCGGTTGGTAAGCGAACCGGGACTAAAGGTTTTGGGCTTTAGTCCCGACCCTTTAGTCCCGGTTCCAGAACCGGGGCTAATGGGCCTCTGGAACCGGGACAAATGGGCCATTTTGTACTAGTGTTAAGACATTCAGAATGGCCCCGTAAGTCGACATAAATATTACTATTGAGCAACCACAACTAGCACCTAGTACTTGGCTGGCTTCAGCAACCACTTGATCTCCATCTTTTCTTCTTCTTCTAGCCTGGGTAAATAACAAGAGTATGTCGGCTAAAAGAAAACAATAGAAATGCAAAAAGACCCACAATAGAAAGGAAAAAACAACGCAAGTCCTGGGTCTTCTTCCTTCTCGTGCTGCTCGCACAGGAGCTCTGATATCCGCTGCCTGCCACCCGAGCGAGACATTGTTTATTTAGCGAGACAATTCTCTACACGCTTGCTATTAGCGGCGCTATAGCGTACTATTTTTTTTTCAATGGCACCAATACAGGTAATATAATTTTTTATACATACAATTTATATTTTTATTAGTCAAATTCATGGTCAAAGTGACCCAAATACGAGGATGCTTTACAAACCCAGATGGACGGAGTAGATACAATTTGAATGAACACAGGAAATTAATTACAAAGATAGTATATAATTATCATTATACAGGCAATACATATGGATTTCCTTAATTAACATTATCCAATCCAATACTGTAAAAAGGGGTAGCTAGTAGGCTAGTAGTACTCCAATACAAACTGAACAGTAGGCGGAATTAATGGAAGATGGATCCTACATGATGGTACATGCGGCGTTTGGGTTTTCGTCGCAGAAGGCGGAGGTGTACTTGACCTCCGTGGACGACGCCCTGGCGAGCGGCGCGGCGTTGGGATCGGCGACGACGTTGCGCACGTACCCGGGAGGCGCCCTCTTGTCGTAGGCGCCGGGGGCGTAGGGGTGCGCCACCACGTCGTACGGCACGTAGGGCCACGGCTCCACGAGCTTGCCGGTCTTGCGTGCCAGGCGGCGCGTGACCTTGGCGGGGTCGACGTAGCCGGTGACGGTGACCTTCTTCTGCTTGATTATGACCTCGACGCCGGTGACGCCCTCCATGCCGTCGAAAGCCTTGCGGATCTTGCGCTCGCAGCCCTCGCAGTCGATCCGGACCTTCATCTCCACAGTCTGGAACTGGTTCCGCTTCTTGAGGTGGCGCCGTGTGCGCACCGTCGGGCACGCGCACATGTCGGACACAGCGTCAATGATACCCATCTAGCTTAGCTCGGCCCCAAGAAAGAGAAGATTGTTGATACTTGATACCCATCTCGTGTGACTTTCCTGTCCATGTCGGGGAGATCCTCGGGTCGCGGCGGAGGCGGAGGCGGAGGAGGGGGGAGGACGGTGCTGGGGGGACGAGGCGGCGGGCCGGGGGCGGAGGACGCGGTGGTGATGGAGCTGGCGGCGGGGGACGGCGAGGACAGCGTCGTCACCGTCAACTGCCCCGACCAGGCCGGCCTGGGCTGCGACCTCTGCCGCACCATCCTCGAGTTCGGCCTCCGCATCACCCGCGGCGGTGAGCCCCTCCCCGTCCCGTCCCCAATTTACTTACTTCACCTCCGATGCTCCCAAATCCTTCCTTTCCATCGGCGCTTCGATTCCGCCGCTGCTCCCGTTCAGCCTGAAATCCACAGCGAGAAATCCAGTCTTCTGGCTTGATAGGGAGCGCGAATTGCATGCCTCGGCTGGATTCTTATCATCGTCATCGTCATCCGGGATTGGGGACGGTGCTGCGCGTAATTTTATTTTTATTTCAAAATTTTCCTTTTTCCCCTTTGCGATTAGCGTGGTTGGTGATGGTTAGCTGTTTGGATTTTTCTCTCGACGAGGATGGCTTTCCTCCCCTCCGACAAGATAAAGTTTGGGATTATTTGGCATGTAGGAGCACGATCTGAAATTAATGAAACGTACGATGGAAGGAAATGAAAATGGAGGTGGCCGGCCGGAGATGGATATAAACGGGCAAGGACATGCCACGTAGTACTAGGCTGGGTGCGTACGTGTGAGAAGATGATAGGGGGATGGAGACAAGGGTATGTCGGCTCCGCACACGTGTTGCCCAAATGAATTGGGCCAAAGACAAGTCGGATTGCTACTCTAAAAAATCTCTAATCACACAAAAGTCGGAGGCGACGGCAAAGCGTCGTCGTACATTTCGCTTTGGTCTTCCGCCCCACCGTCGGCTTCTCCTTATTTTTTGTTGGTTCTAGTCATTGGGCCCTTTTCATTACGAGGTAGTACTGTTTGCGCAGTCCACGAGCACACCTGCTCGATCTATTGAAACTTGGGGCAGGATGACATCAATTATATCCATTTAATCATTCTCTATCCAATAAAAATATTAATCCCTTTCTCCATGTTGGTAAAGACACGATCAACAAGAGACATGATGCGAGAGCGGCGTTTCGGCTCTCGGGTGCATCTGCATCCGCGCCGACGAAAAAAATCAAAACAAATACTAAAAAAATTCAAAAATTCCAAATTTTTTTGGGTGGTAGGTAATTTGATGCGTGAGGAGCGGTCCAAAATTCAACTTATTTGGAGATCTGAGCAGCTCTCGGCAAAAAAGACAAATCGGGGTCTGTAAAAAAGGTTTACTGTTCACGAACTTTTCTGACCCGATTTGTTTTTTTTGCCGAGAGCTCCTCAGATGTCCAAATGACTTGAAATTTGAAGCGAACCTCACGCATCAAAATATCTACCACAAAAAAAAATTGTAATTTTTTGAATTTTTCTAGTATTTGTTTTGATTTTTTTCGTCAGCGGGAGCAGCTGAGCCCGAGCTCAGAGTTGGATTTTCGACATGATGCATCCTACTGAGCTATACCAACTGGTTTCATGTCTGAGAACTGACATGTGTTTGTTTGTACTGTGGCTGTCGTTCGTTATTCATCCTTGCCAGTGGCTGATGTGTATCGATCAAAATATTTTGGGATAGCTACTTTGCTGAAAAGAAGGCCAACTGCCGAAAATCCAACTCTGAGCTCGGGCTCAGCTGCTCCCGCTTACGAAAAAAATCAAAACAAATACTAGAAAAATTTAAAAAATTCCAATTTTTTTGTGTGTGGTAGATATTTTGATGCGTGAGATTCTCTACAAATTTCAAGTTATTTGGACATCTGAGCCGCTCTCGGCAAAAAAGACAAATCGGGTCAGAAAAGTTCGTGAACAGTAAACCTTTTTTACAGACCCCGATTTGTCTTTTTTGCTGAGAGCTGCTTAGATCTCCAAATAAGTTGAATTGTGGAGCGCGCCTCACGCATCAAATTACCTACCACACAAAAAAAATTGTAATTTTTTGAATTTTTTTAGTATTTGTTTTGATTTTTTCCGTCGGCGCGGGTGCAGATGCACCCGAGAGCCGAAACGCCGCTCTCGCCAACTGCCATGTTTCTGCAGACAACATGAATAAAATGCATCTGCGGTCATTGAACTTGTGTCGAAAACTCACTTTGGTCACTGTCCTCAAGAATACGGTCAATGCGGGCACTATATACGATGTGATGTGATTATATGGTCACTGTTCAACGTATGACGCTCGTATTCGGCTGAGTTGACCACATGTTGACCGGTCCGTGGTGCCAGCTGGCAAAAAGTGCAGGGGAGCCCGTTGTTTTATGCAAAAAATACCTGGTCACATGGAAAATAGATCTGACGTCCTGCCTCCACTCTGCCTCTTCATGTTTGACCAAAACAAGGAGAGGCGCGGTGCCGCGCAGGCGAGACCGAGGCGATTGTCGACGGTTGGGGCTGGTCGCCGATGGAATTCCGCGGGCGGGTTGAGACGCACCGCCGCAGTGCTTCTCATCTGCTTGGTGGAGAGGCGCTGCCGCGATGGCTCCAGTTCGTTGTCCCGAAGGAGCTCCTCCCCCTTCCTACAGTAAGTTTTCAAATCTTGTTGAAATTTGAGGTTATTCGGCTTTTAATCGTCAATCTTTGTTTGGACACGGTGAATCTTGAGTTACTGTGCTAGGTTTGCCCGCATTGGTTTAATTATTTTGCTAGGGCTTTAGGGCATGATTTGTGGTTTTTTGGGGTAGGGTTTTGGTCTTGCAAAAGAGATAGCTTTTAGACGATTCTAATGCCTTCATATATGTTTTGATCTCCCAGGACCATGCAACAAGAAGTTTTCAGTACAGCTCAATCATAGCGGGTTTTTTCTTGGCCATGGAAGCAACCATTCTTATGTCAATGGCCATGTTGTGTGGTATGATCAACTAGATAAAGTGACCTGGTCTCCTATTATGATTTAGAATTTAGTGAGGGGACTGGGTGGGAGATGGCAAGGTAGAGTGAAGGTATATTAATGTGTTCCTATACTGGCAGTCAACATGAATGGTTTGAGAGAGATTAGAAGTGATGATGACGCAGATCAAATGCTGAATTTTCTATCAATTGGTCACCACTTCTTCAGTATATATGTGGATCATGATGACAGCTTGAAGGCCAACCTCAATTAGGATGATGTAGTGCATTTGCCAATAGCTCAGCTTCCTCCAGTTTTCAGCCCTTCAAAGGCAATGAACAATACCCACAGTGAGGCAGAATCTAGTAAAGCAGCACATATAGAGGCAGAGCATGATCAAGAGGTTCATGTCCCTATACAAGTTATTTATCCAGACAGTACAGAGGTGGAAGCCAGTAACTATGTGTTTGCAAAAAGGAAATGCTCATCTACTAACCAAGAGCCATGTCAGCAAGAGGCAAGTGAGCAAGAGCCCCACTCAGCAAGATCCCAAGGAACAAGAGCCCACTATGGAAGAGCCCAGTCAGCATAGGGTCAGTCGGCAAGAGGCCACTGTTGATGTAAGAATAACAATGGGCAGCAGGAGTACCAGACAGAACAAGTGTGCCTATGACATGGGAGCAGACGATGCAGCAGCTGACAGTGATTCAGAAGATTCAGATTTTGAACCAGGTGGAATTGTGGATAGTGACTTTGACATAAGTGATGGCGATGATGATCTGTATACTGACAATGTGGATGAGGATGAACCTGTAGACAAAAAGGATAAAGGGAAGCAAAGAGGAGAAGATAAAGGAAAAGAAGAGTATAATTCTGAACAATATGAATCTGAAGGAGATGATCTATGGGCACCTAATTCTGATGATGAAGAAGTTTATATGAAGTTCAAAACTTTCAGAGTAGAGGACCTGCACAGTCCAAAATTCCACGTTGGACAAGTGTTTGAAAGTGTGGAGTTGTTGCGGAAAGCAATTAAAAAATATTGTTGAAAAAGCATAGTGGATGTGAAATTGCTAGTTAGTGATAGGAAACGAGTGAAAGCCACTTGGGATGTGGACTGCACTTGGTATTTGTGGGTTTCTTATGACAGCAGGACTAGATGCTTCATGGTTAAGAAGTATGTGGATGAACACACAAGTATCAAGAAGTGGAAGATCAGGGATTTCAATGCTCACTTCCTTTCACATAAGTACTAGGAGAGCTTTAGGGCTGAGGCACTACAACAAGCAATCCGACCAGGCACTACAACAAGCAATCTGAGGTTGAGAAATGGCAAGGAAAAATATGCCCAAAGATAAGGAAAAAGGTTGAGAAGCTTACTGAATTTGCAAACACATGTTATGTGGACGGAGCAGGCGATGGAGTATTTCAAGTGGGAGATTGGGGGACAGAATACATTGTTGACTTGTGTCGCACCCCCCGCTCATAAACGTGCACTAATCATACACGCAGCATGCACGCTCATGTTTCAGACTCAACATGTAATACCACAACACAACTCTACGCCCATAGATTATACAAAAGCACATACATAAGCAGAGATAGCAAATATAACACACAGACGTCACATGACCCAACATTACATCACAGCAGAAAGAAAATGTAGGTCCAAGTATAGACAAATTGAATAAATGCCTTAAGAAGACTAGAACAAAAGCGACGACCCTCCCAAGGGTGCAGGCCTCCTGCCTGGGACATCCAAACTACTCGGCGACGTCGAGATCCAAGAAGTATCCGGCGTCAAGATTACCTGCATCCTAAGTGCTACTATCTGAATTGCAGCAACCGGGTCAAAGAAAAGCGTAACAAAGCGACGGTGAGTACTCATCCGAAGTACTCGCAAGACTTACATCAGATCTATCTATATATGCATCGGTATCAAAGGTAAAAGGGATATATCTATGGACTATACTGCAGAAATACCAGAATAGGTGAGAAGTGAAAGGAACCTACGAGTACCACCATTTGCTACAATAAAAGAGAGAGCGCACATGAGTCCATCTACTCACAACAGCAATACACTACCCTGCATCCTCCCTCGGCTTCCAACGAGGAAGTGATCGTTGGAATTCTATCTATTCAGTTGGCAATTTTATTAAGTAACCAGTTGAAGTTGTTTTATGAATGAGATACATGTCCAAGTAATCTGTTACCATGGACACGACTATTCGAAAAGTTTTGTTCATCCCTGCAGGGGTGTACCACATTACCAGACATGCTCGAACCCCTCTTTCCGCCAGAACATTAGCACACAACCATTAGTATGCCGGCAGAGGTGAACGACACGACACAGCCCTATATTAGTGTGGCGCCCCGCCTGATTACCACCGTAGCCAGACGGTCGCCACGCATACCAGCCCAGGAAATCACTCTGGCATGCGCGTTTTCAACAAGTATCATGAACACAGGCATTTCTATTAATGGATATACGAGTCTTAGATGGGGTATATTACAAAAGTGATGGCAGCGGAAAGGCTCTATCTAGGGCAGCATGGTCTTGGTGCGGCTCCAATCCACAGGGACCTGACTAGGTTACTCTTCTAGCTCGCGAACACTCCGGCTCCTTGACGACGAACGGTGGATTCTTATGTGAACCTAGCCACGTTAAAGGCCGCTGAGTACTTTTGAATGTACTCGCAAGCAAACCAAACTAACATATACACTAAGCAAAGCAATCCATGGCATTCAAGCATGCAGTTGTTATTAGAGCAATATTAATTATCATGGCATAACAGGATTATCTAGTAAGATAACTACTGAAGTAAATACAGTAAAGTAAAGCATACTAAGTGAATATTCCGTACTCCGAATCTTCTCATGATCCAATCTGAATCTGATCCAGATCCAATCCAATTCATGTGGTCATCCGACCACTCATCTCATAGCCATCCCATGGCTAACATATCATATTCCTGACATCATCTGATGTCTGCACAAGACGAGTTCTTCCATCATTATTATCACTGTTATGGTTGACCACCTACTGAGGTCTGGATGGGCTGTCCAATACCGTGGACGCGGCTATTCGAATAGATTTTTACACTCTGCAGAGGTTGCGCACTTTACCCACACCATGAAGCACCCGGCCTCGTGATCCCCTTCGGGTGGACCAGCGTTGCTTCAATGAAACCTGCCTGACCCATGACTCTTTCATCGTACCACCGGCATTCATCCTCCCCCGGAGGCCTGCCCTGGGTGGCCCTTGTGTCCTCATGACACCTGCCACCGTCGTGGCCCAACTAAACTGTCCCAAACGGGGACGTACTAAACTGTCCCAAACGGGGACGTACTAAACTGTCCCAAACGGGGAAGGGATCCCACATAACTCAACTGGGCTCACAAGGTTATCGCCGCCTACCGGGCGAGGGTAGCACGCGCGCATAACCTTCCCTCTTTGGTGGTACCGATAAAAGAGCATGCGATCAGACCAAGTCAAGGCCGTCCCATACCGGCAAATGTGGTTGCACGGATAAGCCCGGACAAGTGACTCTAGATCAACCGACTAGGTTTAGCCTTAGCCAGTATTTAACGAGCACGGTTGTTTATCAAAATAACTGGAGATGGCAGTAGCTAAGCATGATAAAACATAACCATCTATCTCCGTATAATATCTCGACAAGTCATTAGTGCAATGACAAGATGAGCAGTAGCACGTAATGTAAATGACAATATTGAAATGGCAGGAGTTTAATTATTACTAGCACAAGCATATCATTGATTAAACACGCAAGAATAACACAGAGCAATGCTTTAGGGCATATATCAGATGGTCGTCTTGCCTGGGGGTGAAGGAGTACTCCGGAAAGAAGTGCGGAGAGTCCGCGGAAGAGATCGCCGGGAAGGATTCTCTCTCAGAGGACTGATAGAAGGGCAAGGGCAACATGGTCATTTCCACTGTGTGACCACCTTGTGAAAATGATTCCAAAAGAACGGGCTCGACAAGACGAAGATGTGGGCTTTGGAATCACCTCAATCGGAGTTATGGTCGTGGAGATATGAGAGGTGGAAGATCAGGGACCAATCTGCAATAATTTCTTCACAAACAGGCCCTTGGTGGATAAAACAGAAACGTATTTGAAAGAAATACGCCTTCTGCACAGAGAAGCGCATTTCAAGCCGGAGTGCTAAGGAAATACGCTTTTCAGAGACGAAAACGTATTTTCCAATTTACGCTTCCACTTATCCACACTGGCGGGTCTTCTCTCACCGACAGGTGGGGTCGGGGCCCACCTGTCGGGTCCCTCTCTCTCCTCCTTCCCTCCTGTTCTTTCTCCTCCCTCCTTCTCCCCGACCAGGAACAGAGGAGGCAGGGGAGGGCCACAGTGCCGGCGACGGCCCAGTCAGCTACGGCCACCTCAGGTCGAGGCGAAGACGTCGGCGGGCTCGGGGAAAGGCGACGCCCCCGTTTTGAGTGGCCGCAGCGCCGGTGAGAGGCTCGGGCGACGGCGACACCCAGAGACAGAGAGTGAGGGCGGCGACCAATCTTGAGGAAGACGCGGCCAGGGCACTCTGGCGGCGAGCTGAGGGTTGGGGAAGATGCGCCGGTGTGGGGGTGATCTTCTGGTGGTGGAAGGGTGGAAGGAGGAGCTCGGAGCGGAGCGGATTTAGGAGGAGGTCCGGGGCAGCCATGGCGGCGATGTGGCGGCTCCGGTGGGCAGGGAGGCCGAGCGAGGGCACGGGCAGGGGTCTAGGAGGGAGGAGGAGCGGCTAGGAGCGTTGGGGGTCCTGGGGGAGCTCTGGCTATGGCTATTTATTGCCGGCCGGTGACGAGCGGATGAGGATGGCCGCCGTGGTATCCTCATCTCCGTATTAGAGCTCGGGGGAGACGTTTCTCGGAGGCTTGCGGTGCCGACCTGACGGCGACGCGACCCAACGGCGAGGAAGAGGCCAACGGGAGGAGAAGACGACGACCGGTCACGGGGAGTACAGCGCAGTGGCGGGACTCGCCGTGGCATGGAGATGAAGAAAGAGGAGGGGAGAATGGTCTAGAGAGGGGCAGCTGGATGCCGCGGAGACGATGGACACGACCACACGGCCGAGGACTGACCAGAGGTGGCCGGCCATGGGGAAACAGTGCGCAGAGCGCCGTTTTGGCCTGCTCTACTCGTGGTCACCACTGCCAAAGTATGTCCTGGCCTTTTCCTGGCTGTGAGATCATGTCAACAAGACGTCTTACTGCTCAAATAGATAAGATATGAGGCTAGAGTCAACTGGAAGACTCTGGGGTGGGAGAAACTTACAGAAAAGGATTCTGACAGCAGACTGTTTGATCTGAGGTGTACACAGCTTACCACTCCATTTGATCTGATCTTTGGCTGAGTATGATCACTCACTAAGGTGACCATCATAGCAAAATTTCAGCACCAATGGGCAGGGCTAGCTAGTACTTCCTTTGTAACATTGCAGTCTGGCCAGAGATAGAGATGAAATTTGCTGGGACAAATTGGCTACATGGATTTGACTCAAATTTGGTGTAGAGCAATGATTTAGGAGTATAAAGGCACTGGTAAAATTTCATACCATTTGGGTACACCAAAATGGTACTTCCTTCACAGTGCTTTCAAATGGACAGGAACTTGGAAAAATTGCTGGGAAAAGATGGATAGAGGGATTGAGCTGATTTTTGGTTTCCATTAGTGATTTGGCAATGTTAACCATCATGAAAAATTTGAGTTCAAATAGATAAAGGAATAGAGCACTTCCTTTGCAAATTGCCCAACTGGACAGAATTTGGAAATTGAGGTGGTGCTCAAAATTTGAACTATGGAAGTTGAGATCTTGATGGAAATGGGGAAGATATGGATATGAGAAGCTCCACAATTAAGTTGGGATTTTTCCTGGCTACCAAAATGGTAGTTCCTTTAGAAAGTGCCCAAAATGCAATATTGGCATTAAATAGGAAAATGCAATTTCGCTTATTTAATTATGGCTAATATTTTTATGGGAGCTCAATATGACCACAAGGAATATCTCCACAAGTTTTCATGAACTCTGGAGATGGATAGATATTTTCCTGGATTTAATTCCTTTAACTGGCAGAAAAAGGAATTAATTATAAATGAAAAATATTGCAAAATGACTTGGCAATATTTTTACATATCCAGGGTTTATAAAGATAGGATGATCACTGGGAGAAGTTTGGGAGGCAACAGATCAAAGGAAATTAAGGTTCCGTTGTAACTAGAAGGATTAGGGCTTCCCTTCCGGCAACTCGGAAGGTAGGGTTTCGGAGGCAAAGTCATGAGAAAATATCTTGGGTGGCAAGGTTGGACTGGGGAGAATCTCTGGTTGGATAGGGAAGGCAAGGCTGAATGACCATCTACGCATACCCAAGAGCTATAGAAATCCGATAACACCGAGAAAAAAGACGGGAGTCAAATCCCGTAAAAGAAAAAAAACAGGGGGCGAAAACCAGGGTGTTACAATTAGCTAATCCAGAGAGGTCACACATTGAGTCTAATCCTAGCCACAAAGTGAGTTCAACCGTACTCCAGTGCGGCCTCAAGCATTGCGCTCACGGTCAGGATCCAGGCCCACCACTCCGGATGGTACTATGCCTGCCCTGTCGTGCCGCATCCTAGGTGAGACCACACCATCACATCTCTGTAGCAGTCTTCATGTCCATCTCATTGTACCTGCAACCACACACACGCAATAAACACCCGAATCTATGTGACTTCTAGAAAAGCCGAGGTGAGGAACTACGATGTCGAGCGCCCAATCACTTACATCAGATCTGACACTTGCCATAGTGAACTTCATCACCACCAGCATTTCTCTCCCTAAACCTAACAATATACCTGCTCGGTGCTTGGTCATGGTACCTGCATTCCACCACCAGCATTTCTCTCCCTAAACCTAACAATATACCTGCTCGGTGCTTGGTCATGGTACCTGCATTCCACCACCAACATTTCTCTCCCTAAACCTAACAATGCACCTTCATGGTGCTTGGACATGGTACCTTCATTCCTTCCCCTCACATCCCTTGGAGCTCCATTTCTTCTGCTGGTACCAACATTCCTTACCCTCTCACCCCTTGCACGCTCAAGCTCTTCTCTTCTGCCCTTTCACTACTAGGAGAAACCCTACTAGTAGCACTTGAAAAACCTATAGTAGTAGCGCTGGGTCCAGCGCTACTGCTAACGCGCTACAGCTAACTTGTAGCAGTAGCGCTGGTTGGTGCAGCGCTACTGCTAAGTCTGGTTAGCAGTAGCGCTGCACTTACCAGCGCTACTGATACAACTTAGCTGTAGCGCTATGGAAAGGCAAGCGCTGCTGCTAATCCAGCGCTGCTGCTAGATGCCTTCCAGCACTGCTGCTAGTATTCCTGCTTTCACAGATTCATACCCCCTCTACGTATTCGTGCTGTATTTATACAGGCTCTATACAGTAGTTTCATCAGATCACAATAAACATACACTATTATCATCATATCTTACACATACAGTAGTCTCGTCATACCATCATCATCATCATTCAACACAAATATCATCACATCTCGAAAATAGCGATACACAATTCATGTCATGTCTCGAATAAGTGCAACTACATGGTCATGGCACACACACAAGTTTCATCATCTCTATCTAAACCATGATGTAGAAGAGAAGAGCGATCAGCATGAGCAAGACCGCGACTATGTAGTACTTGAGGCACCGGCGGTTCCGCCCCCGCTCTTGCCGGAGCGTCCACCTCAAGTAACTACTTTCCGCTTCGGCTCTGCTGTCGAACCCTCTGTGGCTAGCACCCGGGTACTTGTCCACCTGGGCCTGAGCGTCTAGCCAGTGGTCGTAGACTCCTGGAACCTTCCCAACGAACACGACGTAGCAGCCCTTCACCATCTCTGATCTATGTACCTGCATCGTGAACGATAATATGCAACATAATGTACTTAAGAACACAAAGAGGCATAATTAGCAAAATACAAGCAACCTATGGTAAACATAAATGACGAAGTTCCTCATACCCAAACTAATTAACTAGAGTGATCTACGCTAGTTCAGGACCACGGTTTAATTACATCACATAGTTTCGTCTGGACGCTAGTGACACATATATTGTCAATGACAATCAGTCCTCGGTCCAATCTTCATAGTCAGGGAGGAAGCACCCGAGCTTCTTGAAAGGCTTCAGGTCCAGACGCTGAGCGATTAGCAGTGCTCGGACATCATCCCGCGTGATTGGCCCATGGTAGAACATCCCTGTTGGTTCGAGGACCTGCTTCATGAACACTTGGGCAAGTTCACACTGCACGTGATAAAACTCAGCTCGGATTCGATGATCCGGTGTCTTTCCTATGCTTGTGGCCCAGTTGACAATCTCGGCATCGTTGGTAGTAGCTGACATGCGAAGGCGTTGATTATCCCTTCTGAACTCGAGCAGGTGATGCATGAGGTAGAATCCATCAGCCTTACTGATGTGCGGTTGCTGGATGCAGCAGAAGTCGGTCTTATGGCTGAAAACCAGCCCATTCCTCCTGAACTTTTTCACCTTGATATATCCACCAGACATGCTGAAGGCTAACAGGGCACTATCGAGAACACTCTTTATGTGCTTGTAATCCTTTTTCTTGATGTTCTTCGATGAGTCCAAGTATATAGCATGGGAGTATTCTGGGTACAGAACGATGAGGACGGCGCCCCCCCGCTGCGCAAATTAAGTACACCTCAAATTAGCCTCCATGCTTGCAAAGGAATGATTAACACTTACGAAAGGATATGCGCCGATGACTTACGTGGGATGATAAGGCAGGAGAATCGCTTCCTTGTCCTTATTAGCGACAATGAAGCCGCCGATGTACTTGCTCGCATAGTCACGATGCTCTTTGCAGACATCCAAGAAGCTCTCGTGCATATGGTACGGGTCCGCGACGCAGATATATTTTATGTTCTCGATCCTGATGATGTAGTTGAGATATAGCGCATACATGCGGATGAACTGGAAATCTAGCTTGGTCATGTGGAACATGTCGTAGATGTAGTCAAATCGCAGGATGAACCTATCCGCAGGCCAACCCTCGACGTACAACTTCCCACCCGGCACCTGAGCCGCGTAAAGCGGGTATCCTGGTTTTCCCGAGATGAGAAGGCTTTTCTCTCTAGCCAGCACATCATCATGAAGTCTCCTTAGATCATTGTTCAGTATGTCCTCTAGCGCTTTCTGAGGTAGGATCGGGTGGCCGGCGACATGGAAACGCTCCGCACCTACGACAGGTATTCTGTCTACCTCCCGGGGCTTCAGAGGTGGCTGGCTGCTTGAAGCAGCTCTCGCGCCTTTAGGGCCTCTCTTGCCCGGTCTCCTCCTTTGCTTCTTGGCAGGTGGCGGTAGTGAGACCACCATACCTTCCCTAACTGTCACCCCCAGTGTCGTCGGGCTAATCAGTGGATGACCCTCGGGTTGTTGCTGGGTAGAGGCAGCATCTGGAGGCGTCTCCTGCGAGGATCGCTTGAAGAGAGACTTTTTGCATTCCGCCTTATTAGGACGTTCCGGCTCCGGCAAATCAGGCAGCATCAAGTCATCATCTACACGCTCATAGCCTGAGTCTTCGTCGTCCTGAGCCATCAATCCTCCATCATCATAGGCGGTATTGAAATACTTGTCTGGGTCATCATCATCCTCCTCCATGTCATCATCAGGATTTGCTTCTTCGACAATGGGGGCGATGTCATCTGGCACTAATGGAGGCTCTCCCTCGCGTCGTCCGCTATCACCCGCCACGACAGGTGCAGGTAATTTGGTAGGTGGGGTGGTGTTCATACCTTCTTGAGAAGCTATCGTTGGTGTGATACCGGGCGCCTCGACACGAAGAAGAGTCTTCGGCCAAGGCAAGAACCAGCTCTTGCATGCGCCAATCCGTTGAGGGGTCTCCTCGTCATCGACTGGTACCGGAGGAGGCAAATCCTCGAAGCCCGCTAAGACACTGGCCACGTTAACCTTGAAGACGCCATCGGGCATCTCTCTGTTGTGGAACATGCGGTCCTTCGGTTTCACGATCATTGCCTTTCCCACGGCCACCTTCTGGCCCTTGATGTCGTACAGTAGGGTGCACGGGGTATCGTTGGCCTACGAAGACATGTCTACAACGTCAAACATCCGAAAGGCAACTAAAATGGAAGACTATATAGACATGCTGGTGAAAAGGGTATGACGCGTAATTACCGTGAGGGCGTCGAGCTTAGCCATAGATGAAGGCCCGCCGAGTAGTCCAGAGACGGAGGACGGGCTGCTATGAACAGGAGCGGGAGCATGTGCGGTGGCGTGAGCAGGTGCTGGTGGTGCGATGTTCACCGAATTGCTCCCGACTTAGCTAGGAAGGGGAAAGTCCGCTGGCCCTTTATCTGGATTTTTGTTCGTCCATTCAAAAAATGCGATGTGAAGTCAGCCGTGACGCCAGCTACCGCTGCACTGACCCTTGCATCGACTATCTGTTCCAACTCTGCTTTGGTCTCAGCTTTGGACTTATTGGTCGCAAGCGCGACCTTCTGGTCGATGGTCTGTTGAGTAAGCAACTTTCTCTTCCTTCTTTCCTCTAGCTCCTCGTGGTAGCACGTCTTCCACGAGGCGCCATCTCCGACGCCGTGCACACGTCCACAGGACGGCGGTGTGTCCTCCGGGACCTTTTTCAGTATGTTCAGGGCCCGATTGAAATGGGTGTCCCACTTGGGCCTCGCCGACGACTGTGATGACTCGTCGCTTTCGGCTGCCTTTTGGTGCTGCTCTTTCTGCAAAAGGAACGTCGATGGTTTACTAATAATGTGACAAAACTTGTAGTCGAATTGATTGGAAGCTAATATGATAATGTGGTAATATAACAATTACCAGAAGTCTCATGAACTCCCTCGTGTTCGGGTCCGTGTAAAAGGTCTTCTTGACGCGGTCCCACTTGTACCGGGCCCTGATCCAGTCACGCTCCAGCGGGTCGGTGAACTCCGCCAAGGGGTCTGGGATTCCGTGATTTTCACGTTCGGCGTCCTCCTTGGCCCATACGTGCCTCTTCCCCTCGTAACCACGGCTTCCGAGGCAGTGGGGAGGCGTGTTCCTGGCCTAGAGCGTCTTCATTTTCTCTGACTTTTTCTTGGTTTCATCTTTAGCGCAAGTATCCTTGAATTTTTCAAAGTCCTCTTCCGTAAGTGACGGATTGTCAGCATGAATCTTGGACCACGGTTCATTCTTATCAATCACTTTTTTCACCCGAACTTTCCAGGCGGACAAGTCGTTGGTGAACGTCACCATCGGCTTGTTGTTTATCTTTGTCATGGCATCGTCGTCCCACGGTTCTTTGCTTTCTGTGCGGCCGGGGAACAGGAACCTATTGTGCAACTTCTTTAGGAGCATGTGCTCCATATGTGGTATCTTCTTCAACTTCTCGTCGTTGATGTTGGCGGTTTCCCTGAGGATGCATCCTAGTTGATTGCCCCAGCACGAGCGCGCTTCATCCGGCGCTGTTGGCTCTAATTTCTTGGGGTGCATCTCCGTGACCACAATTTGTCCGAGGCCGAGCTCGTTTGGTCTTCGTGACCTCTTCTGCTTCGGTGCTTTACCGGCTACGACAGCATCGTTGCCGGTCTCGGGGGTGGTGTCGGTGCCGGTGCCAGTGCTGGTACTGGTGTCGGCGTAGCCTCGGGGTTGGGGCCACTGCCGCCACCATGCACCCCCATCTAGTGTTCGTCCAGGTAATCAAAATAGTGATTTGCTGCCTCGATGGGGTCTTCTTCGAGGCGAGCTGAACCCCCGGCTGAGGCGTGGCTAGACATGTTTCCTATTCAACAATTGTAAATAAAAGATATAATGAAGAGAAAAAAGGGGCCTATATTTGGTCGGAATGTTGATTCATTCCCCTTCCGGCAAATCCTGGGCACTCCATATGTCCTAGTTTGTAGCACAAGTCATGCCAAAAATCACAGAAATTTTCGGCATGACCTTTGCTAAAAAGTGGACATATGGAGCGCCTGAAATTTGCCGAAATGGAAATGAATCAACATTCCGCCAAAACATAGGCCACTCGAATATTCTTCGACATTCAACCAACATTGCAAACATTTTGCAACCAACATCAATTTGCAACATTTTGCAACAAACATTTTGCAACCAACATCAATTTGCAACAAACATTTTGCAACCAACAGGAGCACATATATAACATCAATTTGCAACCAACATTCAACCAACAGGAGCACATATACAAAGCAACCAACATTCAACCAAAGCCTAGGTAGTTTTTTATACCTACTGTTTTTTATACCTACAATTTGCTACTGTTTTTTATAAACATTCAACCAACATTCAAACATATACAAAGCAACCAACATTCTATTACTAAGTAGCAACAATCCTGGTTTTAACCCTAGATATGAACCCTAGATTTTTTTTCCTAATTGACTAGAGAGAGGGGGAGGTGGCGGGAGGGGGGTACCTGAAGCGGCGCGGACGAGGAGGCCGGAGCGGGCAGGGGCGACGACGGCGGGCAGGGGCGACGGCGGCGGGCAAGGGCGACGGCGGCGCGCGACAGAGAGGAGGGGGAGAGGTGGGAGAGTGGGGGGGGGAATGGGAGGGATCGGGCGTCCGCGCGGACGAGGAGGAGGTCGGAGCGGCGGGCAGGGGCGACGGCGGCGGGCAGGGGCGACGGCGGTGCACGATAGAGAGGAGGGGGAGAGGTGGGAGAGTGGGGGGGGGGAATGGGAGTTGGCAAAATTTGAGCACGCGCGGCGGTTAACTAAAAAATAGTAGTAGCGCTGGGTTAGGACCAGCGCTATAGCTAAATTAGCTATAGCACTGGTTCATAATCCAGCGCTACTGCCAACTGTTTTAATTTTCAGTTTTTTTAATTCTAAAATACACATAGTAGTAGCGCTGGGTTAGGATCCAGCGCTACTGATATGTATTAGTTTTTATTATTTCCCTTTTCTTTTCTGTTTACTTTTCTTTTTCTTTTGTATTACTTTCTCCCTTTTGTTTTTGTTCTTTTGTATTGCTTTCTCCCTTTTGTATCTGCGTCATCATCACGTGACAGTCATGAGACTTCATCCCGCTGAACCTTTTCTTCTTGGGGTCTAGAAATCTGCTTATCTTCTCACAGTAACCGGAATTGACTTTGATTCCCATAAGGCACTTGATGAATTGATCGATCTCCTTCGCACTTAAGGTGAAGCAAGAAGGGGGGCAATAATTCTCCTCCTTCTTGTTGACTTTTCTGCCCCTTTCCCCCTCCTCCGTCTCCGTCTCCGTCTCCTCTGTCCACTTTTTACGGTGGAGATCTTTCCTGATCTTCAAATCTTCCAAGTCTTTCCTTGCCTTCGGCCCGTCCTTGGTCTTCTCCGGCATGTCCATCAGTGTGCCAAGCAAGCTCTCGAGGACATTCTTCGTGATATGCATTTGATCAAGGCAATGAGGCGTGTCATGATTGGGCTAGTACTCCAAGTCCCAAAAAACAGACCTCGTTTTCCATACCTTCAGTAGCGGCTCCGGCGCCTTTTTCATCGTTCCCGGCGCGGGGCACTGTTCCCAGTTTTTCAACAGCTCGTTGATTTCGGCGCCGCTCCTCTTACGTGGAGGTCCTCGATGCTCAGCCAACCCTTTGAATAGATCTCCACGCTTTCTCCACGGGTCATCCTTCTCGAGTCATCTACGATGCCCCATGTACACGATTTTCCCGGACCCGCCATCTTTCGTTGACGTAAGCTGCTGAGACGTTGTATCATCCATGCACCTCGTGCATCCACAGTATCCGTGGCACACCTGGCCTGAGGTGTACCCGTAACCGAGATAGTCGTGCACCGTCGTCATCAGCGCGGCTCTCATATAGAAATACTCTCCTTTGCTGGCGTCCAATGTCCATGACGATGTTTTCCATAACGTGTCTAACTCCTCTTTCAGAAGCCCCATATACAGGTTAATATTATTTCCCGGTTGTTTCGGCCCTTGAATCAGCATGCTCATGTGTATGTACTTTGTCTTCATGCACTTCCATGGGGGGAGGTTGTACATCCATACAAAGATGGGCCATGTGCTGTGGTTGGTGTTTTGGTTTCCAAACGGATTCATGCCATCGGTACTCGCACCAAGCACGATGTTCCTTGGATCTTCTGCAGCAAATCCATATACGGTGTTGAATGCTCTCCACTGGCTACCATCTACGAGGTGTCTCAGCTTCGGATCATCTCCATCGTCGGGCTTCTTCCTCTCCGCGTGCCAGCGCATGAGCTTTGCTTCCTTAGGATCTACGAAATACCGCTGCAGACGGGGAGTGATCGGAAAGTACCATACAACTTTCTGAGGAGCTTTCTTTCCTGCCTTCTTGTATCGAGAAGCATTGCACACTGGACAGCTGGTTTTTTCCGCGTGCTCCCCCCGATAAATGATAGAATCGTTGATGCATGCGGGGTAACTAATGTGCGGCAAATCAAAAGGGCAAACGATTTTCTTGGCCTCATCGACACTAGTAGGACACAGGTTCCCCGCGGGAAGAACTTTATTATGTAGATACTTCAAATGCTCAACGAGGCTTTTGTCTGTCCATTTGTTTTTGGCCTTCGTCTTTAGAAGTTCGAGCATGAAACTCAAGCGGGTTACCTCGGGATCGCAACCGTCATACAATGGAGTCTTCGAGTCTACTTCAAGTTGCGCCAGCTTGGCCTCCTCTCTAGAAGCAGCTCTCTCGCTAGTCGTACTCTTGCAAAGGAGGTCTCGAACATGAGAGTCGTGCACGACTGCACTTAGTAGCGTCGAAGACTGCGGCGTGACCGCCGCCTCTGCTTCTCCGCCATCTCCGGACTCTTCTTCACCGTGTCCGGAATCTTCTCTGCCGCCATGTTCGGAATCTTCTCCGCCGCCGTCATTTAACTCTTCCCCGCCGCCATGTCCGACGCCATCGTCTTCGTGTCGATCGGTCATCTCTTCGTCTAGCCCCATGTCATTATTCCCTGCCATGTGGACGTCCTCATCATCATCATCTTCACTTATCCACCGAGTATAGCCATCCATGAAACCATTCATCAGCAGGTGCGCCTTCAACTTGCCACGATCAAAAGGGTCCAAAAGGACTCCTTCTTTGCATCTTGTACACGGACATCTAATCCTAGTCCGATTATTTGCATGCATGACCATCACCGCGGATTGCATGTATCGCTCCACCTTCTATCCACTCACCTTCATGACCGACTGCATGCACAGTATAACAAGCAAAAGGGTTATAAACAAAATGCATGCATGCATCAAAGTCATATAAAAATTTGGCATGACCTTGCCTAAAAATAGGACATATCGAGTTTGCTCGAAATTCACCGAAACGGAAATAAATCGACATTTCGGCAAAACATAAGCAACTCGGGGGCATGTCACTCGCACAAATCTCTCCATATCCCAAACACACATATTCCCATTCACACACATATTCCCATTCTTGAAATGAACAACTTTTTACTCACCTATATCTAGCTAGATCTAGCTAGATCTAGTTGTTGGGGACATGTCAATAGCTAGCTAGATCAAGTTGTTGGGGAGGAGAGATGACTCTAGGTAACTAATGGAGAGGGAGAGAGATGAGCTAGCTAGATCTATATCTAATGGAATGGAGGGAGAGCCAAACAAATGAGGTAGGGGGCATTTATGGAGCTAGCTAGAGATGAGAAGGCCATTTATGGAGGAGAGTTATGGTGGAGTGGGGCATTAATGGGGAGAGAAGAGAGGTAGGAGGAAGAGAGAAGAAGGGCAACAATCGTGAGGGGAGAGGGGAAAGGAGGGGGAGAGAGGGCAAAGGGGGAGGAGGGGGGGGGGTGAAAAATGGCACCAGCCACGCTTAGCAGTAGCGCTGTTTTCCAGAACGCGCTACTGCTACGACACTTAGTAGTAGCGCTTTCCAGAAAGAGCGCTACTATTAAGTGGGGCCCATAAGCAGTAGCGGTTCCACCAAATACAGCGCTACTACTAAAGTCTTAGTAGTAGCGCTGTATTCTGGACAGCGCTGCTACTACCAATAGTGTCGGTGGGCTCGTCGGGTCCCGCTTAGCAGTAGCGCTCTTTATGTTTCCAGCGCTACTGCTAAGTCTTTACTTGTAGCGCTGCCTAAATCTAGCGCTACTGGTAATTAGCAGCAGCGCCTGTTACATTCTAGCGCTACTGATATTGTCCTGCCTATAAGGTTTCTCCTAGTAGTGTTACTGCGCCAAGTGCATCCACCGTAGCATTACCAACGAGGATATGGTGATCAACAAGATAACCCACATACTCCAACACCCAGTGACAGACGTCACGTGGGTTCTATCAACCAAAAAATAAAAAATAAGTCAAATTTCTTGTAGGACAGGGACCAAATTCCTTCTAATTAAACATAGCTCTTCGTCGGGGAATTACACTGTCACAACCCTAGGTAATGGTATTATAATTATCTTAATAGATGAGCATAGCATGGCATCATGTTTAATTAATGGAACATTGAAAATGAGGAGAATTCAAACCCTCAAGTTTCCTAAAGGGCAGAAACCTTAAATCTTGTCAATGTGCCAAAATGCCCTTCTCAAACGCTAGGAATTTGGCACGAGCCTCATCTTGTTCAAGTTTCCTACAAAATTAAGGTTTAAAAGGGATCGATTTTAGAAGTTTGACTGGAACCAGAAAAACTAGTTAAGTGGGTATATACTTATAGAAATAGAAATATAAACCCAAAACTCTTGGAATAATTTATGTGCACTTGGAAGGGTCCAGTGGTGCCACATAAAAATTCTTAGAAGATTTGGTGTTGTTTTGAATTTTCAAACAATTCAAAAATAGTAGGAAATGGTTAAAAACGGGAATAAGAAAAAGAGAGACATCACTCTACCTCTTGGGCCGGCCCAATAGCAACTGCAGCATGGCCATCCCAGCCAAGCCCATAGCATCATCTTCCTCCTCTATCCCCAGGTGTCAGCACCGGCCGCACGCGCTAGCCATGGTCGTTGGATGGCCGACCTTCCTATGCGGCGGAAGGGGATAAGACCGCAGCGACCGCCTCGCCTCGTCACCATCGTCCTTATTGCCTCATCTCTCCCTCTCTCATGCGCTATCTCTCGCTCTCCCAAACGCGCCCGATGCTCACTGTCGCTATGGCCATCGACGCCACTGTGGCCAATGTCCAACCCGGTGGCTGAGACCGTATCCCCAAGCTTCGCCGCGCCGTCTTCTTCCTCTCCACCAATGGATCCACCCAGGACTCCCTGCATTCAAGCACTTTGACCTCGTCTTCCCCGACCATGGCCGCCATGCGCCATCGTCGATCCCCGCTGTTTCCGGGCACCCCGACCTCCCCGCTGATAATGGTAGATAGGTAAATATATAACTAAAATAAAATAAAAGGTAAATAATTGCAGCAAGGTAAATAGGTTTTTAGTAAATATATTTGATAGACCCGGGGGCCATAGTTTTCATTAGAGGCATCTCTCTCAAGAACATAGCATACGGTGGGTAGACAAATTACTGTTGGGCAATTGATAGAAAAGCGCATAGTTATGACGTTATTCATGGCATGATCATGTACATAGGCATTACGTCCGTGACAAGTAGACCGAAACGATTCTGAATCTACTACTATTACTCCACCAATCGACCGCTATCCAACATGCATCTATGGTATTAAGTTCATGACAAACAGAGTAACGCTTTAAGCTCGATGACATAATGTAGACAAAGTAAGACAAGCAATATGTTCAGACCCCGTCGTTTTATCCTTAGTTGCAACAATACAAATACGTGCCTCGCTACCCCTTCTGTCATGAGGTGAGGACACCGCAAGATTAAACCCACTACTATGCACCACTCCTTCTGATGATCAACTCATCTACTTGGCCAAAGCAAACTCGTAGATCGGAAAGCATACATAGCTATAACAATCACACATAATAAAGTTCAGATCTGGCTCAATTACTTTCAATGAATAATCTGATCATAAACCCACAATTCATCGGATCCCAACAAACACACCGCAAAAGAGGATTACATCGGATAGTTCTCCGAAGAGAACGTTGTATTGAAGATCAAAGAGAGAGAGAGAGCCATCTAGCTAATCACTATGGACCCGTAGGTCTATGGTGGACTACTCACGCATCATCATGGAGGCAACATGGTTGATGAAGATAGCTTCCGTGATCGATTCCCCCTCTGACAGAGTACCGGCGGAGGCCTCCAAATGGGATCGTGGAAAAACAAAGGCTTGCGTCGGCGGAAAAATTGTTTCGGGTCTCCTTCTGGTGGTTTTGGGATTTTAGGGAATTTATGGAAGCGTAATTAGGTCGAGCGGACCCATGAGGGACCCACAAGCAAACATGGGCCCTCTCGCCTGGCGTCTGGTCTCCTCCTGATGCTTCTAGGGTCCCTTCTGATCCCGAAAAAATCATCGTAAAGTTTCGTTCCATTTGGACTTCGTTTGGTATTGGTTTCCTGTGAAACAAAAAATAGACAAAAAACAGGAACTCACACTCGGCCCTAGATTAATAGGTTAGTTCCCAAAAATGATATAAAATGGCCTCTAAAGCATATAAGATTGATAATACAATAGCATGAAACAATAAAAAATTATAGATACGTTGGAGACGTATCAAGCATCCCCAAGCTTAATTCTTGCTCGTCCTCGAGTAGGTAAATCATAAAAACAGAATTTTTGATGTTGAATGCTACCTAGCATGTTTACCATGTAATATCTCTTACGGAATGAATATTGGCAAACGATGAAGTAATCGATATCAACATAATAATATCCATGAATATAAGAACATAATCATTACTTTTTCAAAATATACTATGCTTAACGAATGTTATCTCTACTCATTGAATTATGTAATCAATGGCATGACTCCGTCTTCCTAACATAAGTACAAATCATAAACCCCCAGTGTCAAGCCAGACATTTGGCTCATACTTTTTCACGCGCTTCAGCATTTTCAACTACACTCAATATATGAGCATGAGCCATGGACATAGCACTACGGGTGGAATAGAATATGGTGGTAGAGATCAATAAGGGAAGACAAAAAGTTTGGATAGTCTCGCACAAACTAGGTGGATCGTTAGGCTATGGAGATGCCTTCCAATCGATATCGGTGCGAGGAGTAGGGATTTCCATGCAACTTTTGATGCACTAAGAGCTATAAGTTTATGAAAGCTCAAACTGAAACTAAGTGGGTGTGCTTCCAACTTGCTTGCTCATGAAGACCCGGGGCATTTGAGGAAGCCCGTTATTAGAATATACAAGCCAAGTTCTATAAAAAAATTCCCACTAGTATATGAAAGTGACAAATCACGAGACTCTCTATATGAAGAACATGGTGCTACTTTGAAGCACAAGTGTGGTAAAGGATAGTAGCATTGCCCCTTCTCTCTTTTTATATCTTTTTTTATCTCTCATAGTCCAGAACCTCATCCTCATTCTTTGGAGGAATCATTAGCCTCCATCATCCATTATTTTTTTCCTCACTGGGACAATGCTCTAAAAAGGATGATCATCACACTTTTATTTACTTGCAACTCGATAAAACCTATTACAATGTATGACCTATATGAATGCCTCTGGCAGTGTACCAGGATGTGCAATGATCTAGTGTAACATGTATTACAATGATGAACGGTGGCTTTGCCCCAAATATCATGCCAGCTCTATATGATCATCTAAAGCAATATGACAATGAACACACATGTCATGTAATGGAACGGTGGAAGTGCATGGCTATGGAAATGGCATGATAGGTAGGAATGGTGGCTGTTTTGAGGAAGATATAAGGAGGCTTATGTGTGATAGAGTGTATCATATCACAGGGTTTGGATGCACCGGCGAAGTTTGCACCAACTATCGGGGTGAGAACGGACAATGCACGGTACCGAAGAGGCTAGCAAATTGCGGAAAAGTGGGAGTGCGTATTGTCCATGAACTCACATTAGTCATAAAGAACTCATATACTTATTGTGAAAGTTTTATTAGCTCTCTCGAAACAAAGTACTACCAGTGTGCCCCTAGGGAGGAGGTTGGGAGGAGTTAACCATCGCGCTCCCCCTACTCAAGCAACACAAGGATTTCAACGTGGAATAAAAGTGCTCCAACATCCCTGTCATGCCATGACCGACACTTAAATGAGTAGTTAATAACAAGCTTTAATATCGACATCTTTACTAACCAATGATCATGAATCTATACCATTTCATATTACTATGTCAATATAAACAACCCACGCAAGCCATATTAAGTGATCTACATGCAAGTTTTTATTATATCCCTCTTATATACCTATCATTTTCCGACTAAACATATAATCCGTACAAATTACCACTTCCTATTTCAGAGACTCTCAAAAAGATTTAAGTGAAGCATGTGAATGCTAATGATTTCTATAAAATATAATTTCCGCTGTGCTCTAAAGATATAAGTGAAGCACGTGAGCATAATTGCCTTAACTCAAAAGATATAAGCGAAGCATAATGAGTATTCTAAATAAATTATGACAATTGCGTGTCTGTCTCAAAAGGTGTGTCCAGCAAACAATGATTATGGCAAACTAAAAAGCAAACAAACTATAGTACACGACACTCCAAGCAAAACTCATATCATGTGATGAATAAAAATATAGCTCCAAGTAACATACCGATGGATTGTAGACGAAAGAGGGGACACCACACGGGGCATCCCCAAGCTTAGACGCTTGGGTCTTCCTTTAATTTTACCTTGGGGTGCCTTGGGCATCCCCAAGCTTAGGTTATTGCCACTCCTTATTCCTTTATCCATCATGATCTCACCCAAAACTTGAAAACTTCAGCACACAAAACTCAACAGAAAGCTCGTGAGATCCGTTAGTATAGTAATAAGATCAAATGCTTTAAGTACCGTCATAAATAGATTAATAATTGTTCTTGCATAATACCTACTGTATTTTATCTTTCCCATGACTTATACCCCCCGATACAATCCATAGAATCATTAGAACAAGCACACTATGCAAGTAAAAACAGAATCTGTCTAAAACAGAATAGTCTGTAATGATCTGTACTAAAACCATACTTCTGTTACTCCAAAAATTCTGAAAAACTAGGAAACCTGGGATTTTTTCTCTCTAAATACTGTGTAAAAATTTCAGCAATGTATCACGTTCCAATAAAACAGCATAATTCAAATACCGAGTGTAAAAGTTTCTGTTTCTGTGCACAGCATCAATTCAACTATCAACCAAATCATCCCAAAGGCTTTACTTGGAAGAAACACTAATTAAAAGATAAAAACACAATCATTACAGCAGCAACAATCATGTCATCACACAATAACAGAAAATAAAATTTTGAAATAAGATAAATATTGGGTTGCCTCCCAACAAGCACTATTGTTTTATGCCCGTAGGTAGGCATAATGCATAGTTTCACGTACTGTCATCCTCGTTCAATTCCTCAGTCAGGCAAGTCTTCCTAGGAGGCTTAGCAAGCATGTTTTTAATCATAATACTCCTAGGTATAAAGTCAATGAATTGTTTGTCAAGCATAGGTTCCTTTATTTTATCAATAATCTTAGGGTGAACACTAATCATTTTTAAATCCTCATTTCCTTTACTAGATGAACCACCCTCATTTGGTTTAGGAACCTTAGACACGTAGATAAAGTTTGCTTTATTAATTGGGGTTTCCTCATTAGGTGTAGTAGGTGAAAAGGTGGAACCCAAAGAATTGATAACTTTCTCTATCTTGTCAATTCTAGCTGGACTTTGTTCTACTCTCTCAGTAACGGGTTCTTTTTCTTTTAATGCTTTTAAGATGTTCCCAACCATGGAACCTAATTTAGTTACTTGGTTATGGATCTTTCTATCCAAAGTTTCAAATTTGTTCTGTAGTTGGCATTTTACTTTCGATAGCTTCTAGCCTTTTGCATTAGGTGTTCCAAGGTTAATGTCGTTCCATTAATAGTGATAGGTGGTGATCCCACTAAATTTCCCATAGCAATAAAGACATCCATAGGGTGACTACTGAGAAAATTTCCTCCAGTGATAGTATTGAGCACAAACCTATACCATGTAGTAATACCCACATAAAAATGGTGAAGAAGAACAATGGTGGATTGCTTATGAGTTGATCTATTTTGAGATTCGCAAATCCTATGCCAAGCAACTTTTAAATTCTCTCCTCTCCTTTGTTTAAAATTAAGCACTTCATTTTCAGGGGTACAAGCAACAAGTGAAGAACTAGCCATGATAACAAGAATACAAGATATTTTTGGTATTTTTGATTTTTATAGAAATGAAAATAAAAACAAGTAAAAAGTATAGCAAGTAAATGATAATGTGTGTGAAGGGACCTGTGGTATGTTTGATGATACTCCCCGGCAACGGCACCAGAAATTCTTCTGCTACTTTGTGTAGACGCATTGGGTTTTTCCCCGAAGAGGAATGGATGGATGTAGTAAAGTAAGAAAATTATTTCCCTCAGTGAGAACCAAAGTTTACCGAACCAATAGGAGTATCACGCAAACCCCCGTCAACAGTACCTACACACACAAGAACAAAATACTTGCACCCAACGCGGGCAAGAGGGTTGTCAATCCCCTTGTACTCGTTAATTTTAAAGATCAAATCTGATAATGGTAGAAAGGTAAATATATAACTAAAATAAAATAAAAGGTAAATAGGTTTTTAGTAAATATATAGAAAGGTAAATAGGTAAATAGGTAATTGCAGAAAGGTAAATAGGTAATTTTAAAGATCAAATCTGATAATGGTAGAAAGGTAAATATATAACTAAAATAAAATAAAATAATTGCAGCAAGGTAAATAGGTTTTTAGTAAATATATTTGATAGACCCAGAGGACATAGTTTTCACTAGAGGCATCTCTCTCAAGAACATAGCATATGTTGGGTAGACATAATACTGTTGGGCAATTGATAGAAAATGCATAGTTATGACGTTATTCATGGCATGATCATGTACATAGGCATTACGTCCGTGACAAGTAGACCGAAACGATTCTGAATCTACTACTATTACTCCACCAATCGACCGCTATCCCGCATGCATCTATTGTATTATGTTCGTGACAAACAGAGTAACGCTTGAAGCAAGATGACATAATGTAGACAAAGTAAGACAAGCAATATGTTCAGACCCCGTTGTTTTATCCTTAGTGGCAACAATACAAATCGTCGTATCTATAATTTTTTATTGTTTCATGCCATTATTTTATAACTTTTATATACTTTTGGCAACAATTTATATGATTTTCATGAACCACTACTGGAATCAGAGAATTTGCCATCAGTCAGTTCTTTGCCGTCTGCCAGCGGACGGCAAAGATGGTATTTGCCGTCAGCTTACAAAAAACAGACGGCAGAGAATGAACTGATGGCAAAGATATTATTTGCCATCAGTGCTTTCTTTGCCGTTTGCTGGTGGATGGCAAAGAGACTCTAGGCACACGACAAAGAGCCCCCTGGGCCCCACTGGACCGTGGGGTTGGTTAGGTCAACTGGAGGCTCTTTGCCATCTGCCTGTAGGTTCTTTGCCATCTGCCAGCAGATGGCAATGAGCAAGGGTACTAACGGCCGTCCCGCCCCTCTCTCTTTTTCTCTCTCTCTCTCGCCCCTGAGCTCCTCCCCGCCGCCCCTCTGCACCCTGTCGCCTTGCCACCAGGCCGCCCCGCCGACTCGGCGCCCCCGCCGCCCCGGCCCCACCCGCCCGCCCCCACGGCGAGCCCCCCCTCCCCGTGGCGCCCCACCTCCTCCCTCCCACCGCGGCGAGCCCCCCTCCCCTGCGTCGGCCCTTCTCCACCGGCCCTCCTCTGGTGAGTTGTTCATCTTCTTTTTTTTCTTTTTTTTTGATTTCATTGCCTTGTTAGTTTAGGCTACTGTTAGTTTAGGTTAATTAGGTTAGTGCAAAAAAAAGAAGAAAATGAAGAAGAGGAAGAAGAAGAAGAAGAGGAGGAGGAGAAGAAGAAGAAGAAGAAGAAGAAGAAGAAGAGAAGAGGAGAAGAAGAAGAGGAGAAGAATAGGAAAAAGGAAAAGAAGGAAGAAGAAGAAGAAAAAGAAGAAGAGGAGGAGGAGAAGAAGAAGAAGAAGAAGAAGAAGAGGAAGAAAAAGAGGAGAAGAGGAGAAGAAGATGAGGAGAAGAAGAGGAAAACAGAAGAAGAGGAAAACAGAAGAAGAGGAGAAAGAAGAAGAAAAAGAGTAGAAGAGGAGAAGAAGAAGAGGAGAAGAAAAGAAGAAGAAGAAGAAGGAGAAGAAGAAGAAGAAGAAGAGGAGCAAATAGAAGTGGAAAAGTAGTTATATATAGAGAAATTTCTATCGGGATTGAATATTCGTGTTGATCGTGTGTATTTAAATGTGCAGTAGTTTCGTCGCTTCGAGGGTCAGGTGTTCGACGACCTCCCCGTGCGACTACCTCCCCTACACGGTCTAGTGGTGAGCACTACTGTCATCTCCTCCCTGACCCTCCCCTATTTGCTCTGTTCCGGTTGTCATGCCGATGTCACTTCATTTTATTTTCATGTCAGGTCTCGTAACCGAGGCGTCTCCCATTCGAAAGGGTGGCATCTATAAATATGCATGTCTTTGCATATTTATAACCGTCATCCTTTCGAATTGTCCATGTTATCCATGGACAACCCGAGTACGTGTAGATTTGGTTTCGTTTCCTGTGCTCTACTTCGGTCTGAGGCAAAATTTCGTCAGCGCCACCCCATTGTTCTCCGGGTACACATTCTCTTGGCTTGTTGCCGAGACCTGTATCAGGAAAACAGCGGGGAGGTGCTGCCAAAATTTTGCGTTGGATCCGGAGCAGAGCATGGGAAACGAACCCGATCTACACGTACTCGGGTGGGATTAGGATCCATCTTTACCTATTAGAGATAGATTCAATCCATGAATGCCTGTTTCCCTTTTGTATGGTAAAAAATAAAACTGTGGCGTAAAAAATATAACAAAAGTAATTAGTTCTGTATCTAGTCGCAATTACATTCCACATAACTTGATGAATATGAATTTGTTGCACCTACTGTCAGTGCAAGTACCAGCATGGGTGATCGTGCGTGGATGTACACCGGTCACACTAGTCAGAAAGACATGAGCGATGAATGGTTAACAAAAACCAAGGGGTTTGTGAGACCCGCATTTGCAAACGGCTAGAGAAAAACCTGGTGCCCCTGTCGTGGGTGTGACAACTTTAAACAGCAAACAGAGGATGTAATGGGTAAACACCTACAGAGGAGGGGTTTTACGCATGATTGTACGGTGTGGACATTTCATGGTGAGTCTGCCCAACGTACCAGAGCTGAGGTGGTTCGTCGTCGCACCGACGAGCATGGTACAGGGATCGAAGATATGGTGCAAGACTTTGATGATGCTCGGGATTCGGACGATGAGATGAAGGAATCTGTAAAGGCCTTCTATGAAATGTTGGAGTCTTCAAAATGTCCTCTCCACGAGCACACTGAGCTTTGTCAGCTGGATGCCATCGCGCAAGTAATGGCTCTGAAGGCTCAATTCAACTTGGGCAGAGAATGCTACGACGCGATGATGACACTATTTGGACCCTTTCTACCCAAAGGCCATGTCATGCCTGCAAACCTGTACAAGTCAGACAAAATACTTCATGTACTTAAGATGCCCTATGAGAAGATCGATGCCTATGAGAAAGGATGTGCCTTATTTAGGCTTGAGTATGCGGGCTTGAACTATTGTCCCATTTGCAACTCTTCCAGGTATGTTGTGGTAGACAACGGTATGGGTGAGAAGAGGCAGACCAAAATCCCAGTTATTGTTCTTCGGTACATGCCAATCATACCAAGACTTCAACGTATTTTCATGGTCAAAGAGACGGCCAGACGGATGACATGGCACAAATTGGGCAAAATAACCGAACTAGATGCAGATGGGAATAAGATGTTGGTACACACATCGTATGCAGAAGCGTGGAAGCACTTCGATGAATTACATCCTGATAAAGTGGCAGATCCAAGGCATCCTCGAGTCTGCATCGGCACGGATGGGTTCAATCCGTTTGGTATGACAGCAACCCAATACTGTTGTTGGCCTGTATTTGTCATTCCACTCAATCTCCCCCCGGACAGATTATGCAAAGAAAGAACATATTCCTGACGTTGATAATTCCAGGGCCCAACTATCCGGGGAAGAATATGAATGTGTACATGCAGCCGCTTAAGGATGAATTGCAAAAAGCTTGGGATAATGGGTTCAAGACATACGATGCCGCTAGAAAAGAAAACTTCAAAATGCATGTCTGGTACATGTACTCGATGCATGACTTGCCAGCGTATGCGCTATTCGCTGGCTGGAGAACGCATGGAAGGTTCCCGTGCCCCACATGCAAGGTAGCTCTTCAGTTTCATTGGCTCCAGGTGGGTCGCAAGTATTGTTGCTTCGACTTGCATAGACAGTTCCTGGATCCTCGCCATAAGTTCAGAAAAGACAAGAAGAACTTCATCAAAGGTACAGTTGTCAAAAACTCTGCACCACCTGCGTTGACAGGCCAACAGATGCTGGATTAGTTAAACGCTCTCGAGCCTGATCCAGAGCGTCCAGGGTATTTCAAGGGGTATAATTCGGAACACGCCTGGACTCACAAGACATGCTTTTGTGATCTGCCTTACTTCAAAGACCTCCTCCTTCCACACAACATCGACATGATGCACACCGAAAAGAATATTGGAGAGGCCATTTTTGGTATATTGTTCAGCATAGAGGGAAAGTCAAAGGATAATACTAAGGCTTGAGTCGATCAACAGACTCTATGTGATAGACTGTTACAAGACATGCGACAATCGAAAGGAAAGCAGAACTGGTCGAAGCCAAAGGCCTGGTTCAATCTTGGAAGGGTAGCTATGAGGGAAATTATCTTGTGGGTCAAAATGCAGTTGATGTTCCTCGATGGGTATGCAGCGAATCTAAAAAGAGGAGCGAGTCTTGAAAAATTGAAAATATTTGGTCTCAAGAGTCATGATTGGCACATATGGCTTGAGCGGGTAATGCCGGTGATGTTGCGTGGCTTTATTCCTGAGGATGAATGGCTAGTGCTGGCAGAGCTAAGATATTTTTTCCGTGCTCTTTGTGCGAAAAAACTATCGCCTGGCGTGGTAGATGACATGGAGGAGTTTGCGCCGGAGTTGCTCTGCAAGTTAGAGAAGATCTTTCCACCGGGCTTCTTTAATCCAATGCAACATTTGATTTTACATCTCCCGACCGAGGCAAGATTGGGGGGGACCCTTTCAAAATGGTTGGTGCTTTGCAACTGAGAGGATACAGAAGACGCTTCGAGCAAAATGTAAAAATAAACGTAGAATTGAAGCATCGATGTCCGAGGCATTCATTACTTAGGAGGTGGCAAACTTCGTGACAGCACACTACGAAGCCAAAAATCATCATTTGCATAATCCGAAGCCTCGGTACAATGATGGCGACCCTAAAAAAGGTGGATCCAACCTCAGCCTATTCAAAGGGAAGCTCGCACCAGCCGGTGCTTCGAAACCAATAACGTTGGATGCTGAAGAATGGCGGACCATTTCGTTGTATATCTTCAACAACCTAACAGAAGTGCGGCCGTACATCGAGTAAGTTCTCGATACATTGTTTCGCAACTTCTAATTCCTTTGAACTGCTCTTATTCCTGGATATTTGATACAGTCGATACGTCGACAAATTCTCGGATGGAGCGATGATCCAAAAGGATTTCGTCGAAGAGTATGAAGTTCTGGCAAAGCATGGAGGCGGCTATCCCGGTTTCATCTCTTGGTTCAAAAAAACGGTAATTACCATTAATATAATGGACCATTTCTTTTCTTTGTCTAATTTGCAGCTAATGCAACAATCCTTTCGTATTAAACTTGTAGGCTAATTCAGAGTCTATGGACGCCGAATTGAGACAAGCCGCTAATGGTTTTGACTTTAAGGTCTGTTCATTTGAGAAATACAACATCAACGGGTATCGCTTTCGTACCTATGGCAAAGATCTATCTATGGCCGACCGAAAATCTACAAATTGTGGTGTCTCAGCTATCGGTGGAGGAGTCACCGAGTATTATGGAAGAGTTGAAGCAATTTATGAACTTCAATTTTATGGTGAATACCCACTGAACGTCGTAGTTTTCAAATGTTATTGGTTCCAGCCGAAGGAGACTAGAAGGACTCATGAACATATAGGGCTAGTCGAAATCAAATAAAGCACCCATTTAGATGTTCCCGATGTCTATATTACGGCTCAATAGGCGACCCAAGTTTTCTATCTACCGTGGGCCTGCCAAACTGATAAGAATCTGAATGGTTGGGATGTCGTTTATGAAGTGCCGCCACGTGCTAGACCACCCCCCCCCCAATGAAGAGGATTATGAACCTCACATTAACCCAGACACATATGAAGGAGAATTCTTCCAAGAAACACGTCTTTCCAAAAGACGTTTCAAGAAACGCTCTACTTCACGCCAGAACATGGAAGTAGACAGCGAAAGTGAATCTGACTTCACCCCTGAGCCGGAACAAGAATAGCCAGAACAAGAAGAGGTTACTGCTGCGGATGACCTGTCAATGCTTGACCGATTACACAAAGGCCTTCCACATGTTGATGCCGCTGAACCTGATGAGCACGTCATTCATGACGACACGCGTGATAGTGATGATGATGATGCATTTATTGATCCGCGAGCATATATAGACGATCCAGACTATTATTAGTTTGTATGCATCCCAACTTAAATTATATACATATTATTATTCATGTCAGGTATTCAATTTTTTTATGTTGTACTAATTTCGTTTACTCGTTGTTATGGCAGGTGTTGGAAGATGGTGGGCGCAGGTCCAGAGCGCTCCGCGGGTACTTCTTCGTCAGTGGCCCGCGTGAGGCCTAATTCCATTCCACCCCAGTCTCTCCGAAGAGCGTTGATAGACAGTATGGCGACACCGACGAGTGCTTCTTCGTCGGCGTCGTTGCCCACCGGGTGAGGAGGTCGGGGAGGGAAGAAGAGAGGCGGTAAAGGACGTGGCTGCGGGAGAGGTAGGACTGCTACACCTACCTTGCCACCACCCCCAGCTGATTCACCCGAGCACAGGACTGCTAGGGTGAACCCGTCTGAGGTGGAGGCTACGGGCCGGGACTCCGGACCACGAGCCTCGGGCGAGGGGCCTTGGGACCAGGAGACTCCGGACCACCACGCTACATCCCAGGAGACTCCGGACCACCACGCTACATCTGGATGGGGTTCCTGGCCGGATCCGCCTGATCAGGGGCCGAGTGGCCATGCTGATGATGGCGGGGATAGTGAGGGCGAGGTGGTTGAGGGGGCCAAAGTGTACTAGCGTGGTAGTACACGGCTCCCGCCCCTGCCGGCGACCCGCGAGCAGAGATGGTTGATTAGGCCTGATGGGGAGAAGTAAGTGCATTTACTATTTTTGTACCTTTTGTCTTCACGTTTCTTCAAATATCTAATGTGTTGGCCTTGTCATACTGCAGGGGTTGGCACCACGCTATTGGAGTCCGCAGGTCCAACACTGTCCTTGGTGTGCTTTGCCGTCAAAATTTCCCAGGGTTTGTCACGTTGCCCGGTGAGGGTCAGCTTCCATAGCTAGCATTGAGCTGGGAGCACTACTTGGCTGCCCCGGCCCCGCCGGAGACGAGGATCGACGATGTCTTGTGCAGCACGAGGGCCGAGATGGTGATCAGAAGCTTTTGGGTAATTTCTCCTTTACACAATTAAAAATTAACAATATAGCTAGTTATTGTACTAATCAGTGTTGTCTCGTTTGATTGCAGACCTTCTACAGGTGTGAGGAGGGATATGAGGAGGCGGCGGCAAAGGTTGTCGATGCCGAGTGCAGGCACCTCCTACAGAACTTACGGCACGAGTCTCGGCCGCAGGCTGTTCGAGACTACTATGCCACGCGTGGTGTTACGAAGGACAAGACGTCGTGCCGCGACAAGTTTCTAAAGAAGGAGCATTACATGAAGGTAATTACCTATTCTTAAGGCCTTGTACTTAGTTTCCTTGATTTGATTCGTAGGCGTAGCGCTCAAATTTCTCTTTACTAACTTAGGTGCCCCCGAGATGGTGTGCGGATAAGATGGATTGTAGGGAGGCGTTGGTGGATGAGTGGTGCACAGACGACTAGCGAGCCGTCCACGACAATGCCAAGGACCGGCATGCCCAAATGGTTGGTGTGCCACACCATCAAGGCAGCGCCAACTTATATCAGTTCGGGCAGAATTGGGTATGTGGTTTGCTTCATGATTCATGCAATTCATTCGTCATGCTAGCTTGAGCCCTTTACTAATACTTCGTTCCTCTCTTTTAGGCGTGACACAATAACACGGAGGTGCCAGAGGTGTACGACATCTATGCCATGGCCCATACTGCCTCATACAAGAAGGTCGAGGCATTCTCTGAGTCTGACCTCGACCATCCAGAGAAGTTCACCAACATCTCCTCCCACCACAAGCTCAAGAGGTACAACGAGGAGGCGAAGGCGAGGAAAGGGGAGGACTATAACCCGAGCCAGCATCCTATTGATCCAGAGCTGGTGATGATAGCTGGTGGCGGGAGGCCCCATGGCTCGATAGCCATTGGAGATGGACTGATACGTTGTCCTCGCACTCTCCCGGAGATCAAGGCATGCAAAACGAGCTCCGATACTGAGATAAGGCCTCATCCACGGCCAATGGAGCTCGCCATCGAGGTTAGTTATACGGACTCAGATACCTTTCCTCCATTACATTGTGTGTGCGGCCATCGATGATTACAATGCTAACGAGGAGTGGTGTTGTAGGCTGCTCTTGAGAAAGAGAGAGCGAAAACCCATGCACTTCTGGAGGAGAGGGACCGGCAAGCGGCGGAGAACGAGAGGGAGTTGGAGGAGAGGACGGCTAAGCTGTTGGAAGAGGAGAGGTCACGGAATGACACGGCTCACCGGGCCCTGTACGAGCTCTTCGTGGTAAGTTTCTTCTTCATATTAGCCAAATCATGCATGTAATGTTCGTTTCATTACTAACTAATATGACTGACTCGTCAAAACCAAATGTGCAGTCTATGTGCGAGAAGACCGGTACGACCCCTCCGCCGATGCCAGTCATTACTGGGGCGCGAACGGTGAGTTTCATTTGAATGGTCATTAGTTACTAGTCTTAACATTTGAGTGTCATCATGCTAATGAGACATTGCAAATGATCTTTGGTGCAGAATAACTCCCGAGCCGCATCGCACACCCCTTCTCCAGGTGAAAGCGGCCCGAGGAACCCCGGTGCTTCATAGCCGTGATGACGACGGTAAGTTTTCTCTAGTGTTTTGCTTAACAAATGCATACTTAGCTTCGTACATGCTAGTTAGCCCTATTGTGCCACATACTTAGCTTATTTTCCCCAAAAAAGACATACTTAGCTAAATATCCTCCATCTTCTACTCCTTCTTATTCTTATTCTTCTTCTTTCTTCTTCTTCTTTCTTTCTTCTTATTTTTTTTCTTCTTCTACTTCTTTTTCTTCTTCTTCTTCTTCTTCTTCTTCTTCTTCTTCTTCTTCTTCTTCTTCTTCTTCTTCTTCTTCTTCTTCTTCTCTTCTTCTTCTTCTAGTCTTCTTCTTCTAGTCTTCTTCTTCTTCTAGTCTTCTTCTTCTTCTTCTTCTTCTTCTTCTTCTTCTTATTTCTTCTTCTTCTTTTTTTCTTCTTAATTTTCTTCTTCTTCTTCTTCTTCTTCTTCTAGTCTTCTTCTTCTTCTTCTTCTTCTTAGCTTATTTTCCCCAAAAAAGACATACTTAGATAATATCCTTCAAATGACATAATTAGCTTATTTAGTCCATTTATGACATAATTAGCTTATTCGTTTCAAAAATGGCATAATAACCTTGGTAACCTCATAAATGTCATATACTTAGCTTATTTTCCTCCAAAATGACACAATAAGCTAAGTTAGGTCAAAAATGGCATAATTACCTAGGTTAGCTCTAAAATGACACAAACAAGCAATAAGAAGAAGAAAAACAAGAGGAGAAAAAGAAAGAGAAGAAAAACTCTTCTTCTTCTTTTTCTTCTTCTTCTTCTTCTTCTTCTTCTTCTAGTCTTCTTCTTTTTCTTCTTCTTCTTCTAGTCTTCTTTTTCTTTTTCTTCTTCTTCTTCTTCTTCTGCTTCTTCTTCTTCTTCTTCTTCTAGTCTTCTTTTTCTTTTTCTTCTTCTTCTTCTTCTTCTTCTTTCCTTCTTCTTCTAACTTTCTTATTTCCCATTTTGCAGATTTGATTCACTTCACGGAAGCTTGTGTTCATGGAGTCCTTGTCCTTCCTTTTTGTTTTGATTTTGTGGGATGAACAATGTGAAACTTGCTACCTATGGATGACACTTTGTAATATGGATGAAACTATATATGTATGTATGGATGAAACTATTGTAAATGGTGGAACTTGCATATGTTTTGATTTGGTATATGTGTTGGATGATCATATCCATATGGCTTGGATATAGTTTATTATGTGTTGGATGAGACTATTGTTTGCCTTATTATGTGAAATATATATATATATCATATATTTGCTTTGAAATTGCTTGGATATAACAAAAAACGGAATATAAAGGGGCAATACAGGCACTTTGCCGTCTGCCACCGATGGCAAAGGCCTCTTTGCCATCCGCCACCGACGGCAAAGGTGCCAGGTGGCAGCAACCTATGCAACCTGGGAGCACTGGGTCTGACCCATTTGGTCATTATGCCGTCCGCTGGCAGATGGCAAAGGCGAGTGGTTCTTTGCCGTCTGCCAACAGACAACAAAGAAAAAGAGCGGCAGACAGCAAAGATCGGGGAGGAGTGACGTTAACCACGGGTCTGCTGACGTTAGTAAGCAGATGGCAAAGGGGAGAGCACATTTGCCGTCCGTTGGCAGACGGCAAAGTCTCCCGTTAGCCACCTAACGTGGCTAATGTCTATTCTTTGCTGTCCACTTTCTTTGCCGTCTGCTTGGCCAGGAAAGCTGACGGCAAAGGTCTTTGTCGTCCGCTGTGCGAATGCAGACGGCAAAGAAGCTCATTACCGTAACTTGCAGTACCGGAAGAGTTTGCCGTCTACGGCAGACGGCAAAGACCTTTGCCGTCCGCTTTCTGGTCCTTTTCCGTCTGCCATGGCAGATGGCAAATCAGTTGATTCCTGTAGTGGACTAACATATTGATCCAGTGCCCAGTGCCAGTTCCTGTTTGTTGCATGTTTTTTGTTTCGCAGGAAATCCATATCAAACGTAATCAAAACACGATAAAAATTTACGGAGATTTATTTTGGAATATATGTGATTTTTGGGAAAAGGAATCAATGCGAGACAATGTCTGAGGGGCCCACGAGCTCGTGAGACATGCCTTGGGGGTAGGGCATCCCGGGAAAGCTCATGGGCGCCTCGGAGGTCGGTTGGGGGTGTCCTTCGGGCGCAACGAAGCTAATATCCAAGAAAAAATCGTGTCAAAATTTCAGCCCAATCGGAGTTACGGATCTCCGGAAATATAAGAAACGGTGAGACACCAGAAACCAAGAACGCGAAACAGAAGAGAAACAGAGAGAGAGATCCAATCTTGGAGGGGCTCATGCCCTTCAGGAGCCATGGCAGCCATGGACCAGAGGGAAAACCCTCCGCCCATCTAGGAGGGAGGCCAAGCAAGAAGAAGAAGGAGGGGGCTCTCTCCCCCTCTCTTTCGGTGGTGCCGGAGCACCGCCGAGGGAACCATCGTCATGGCGATCTATACCAACAACTTCACCGCCGTCACCACCAACTCTCTCCCCCTATATGCAGCGGTGTAACACCTCTTTTCCCCGCTGTAATCTCTACTTAAACACGGTGCTTAATGCTACATATTATTACCCAATGATGTGTGGCTATCCTATGATGTTTGAGTAGATCCTTTTTGTCCTACGAATTGATTGTGATATGGTGTGATTGATATGAGTTGTATGTTAATATGGTGCTGTCCTATGGTGCCCTTCGTGTCGTATAAGCGTGTGGGATTACCGCTGTAGGGTTTTGCAATATGTTCATGATTCTCTTATCGTGGGTGGCTAGAGTGACAGAAGCTTACACCCGAGTAAGGGGGTTGTTGCGTATGGGAGTAAAGGGGACTTGTTACTTAATGCTATGGTTGGGTTTTACCTTACTGATCTTTAGTAGTTGCGGCTGCTTGCTAGAGTTCCAATCATAAGTGCATGTGATCCAAGTACGGAAAGTATGTTAGCGTATGCCTCTCCCTCATTTCATATGATAAGTATCTATCGTGTTATATTCAATTGCCTATGGACAATCTTTCTCATCGTTCTACAAAAAGCTTTCTACTAAAACAAACTAGCTTAATTGTTCTTTATCTAAATAGCTACTAACTTTTATTTACGTGTTCTTTATTATCTTGCAAACCTATCTTGTTACACCTACAAGGTACTTCTAGTTTTATTCCCGTAAACTAGTTTATTTCTTGTACTAGGTAAAGTGAACATTGTTACGCATAGAGTTGTATCGGTGGTCGATAGAACTTGAGAGAATCTTAATTCTACCTTTAGCTCCTCATTGGGTTTGACACTCTTACTTATCGAAAAAGGCTACAAGCGGTCCCCTATAATTGTGGGTTATCTAGACCTTTTTCTGGCGCCGTTGCCGGGGAGCCATAGCGTAGGGTGATATTCTCGTGTGTGCTTGTTTGCTTTATCTCTAAGTAATTTTTATTTTCTGTTCCAAGTTGTTTCTATCTTTAGTTATGGATATGGAACACGAAATACCAAAAACATTAGTTGTACTTTCTACTCATGGAGATGGGGAACCTCCTAAAACCCTGGATGCTTGTTATGTGGAAAACATTAAATACTACTTTGATAATCCAGATAAATATACATTCAACTTGATAATGCAAGATACTTTGGATCACCGGGAATACTTTAGGGATTATCGCTTGTTTAAAAAAGGGAAACACTTATGGGATCAAATTAAAATGTTGCGTTGGTATGCTTGGAATTTATGCTTAAGATGTGATTATACTTGTTGCTCTAAGATGAAGGCTCCACACATTCCCTTTCAATGTGAATTTAATTATAATAAATCCTTGGCTTCTTATGCTAATGTTGTATATGATTAGTATGAGGTGGAACAAATAGAAGAATTTGTTGCTTTTAAGGGTGCTTATGAAATTGAATCTTTGTTTGAAAAGTGCGAAGATTGTGATGATGCTCTTTCCAGATCTGAAAATTAAGCTATACTTAAATATTGCTATGAGAATTATGAATACAATGCCTATATTAATAAATTTATTGAGACAGTCTCCGCTGCCCAAGAAGAGGCTAATATTTTGCAGGCTCCTATGGAAGAAGAAATTGCTGAAACTGTGAGCTCATTAGATGAAAAAGATGAGGAGGTGAGTGAAGAACAAAAGGAGGAAGAGTGGATTGATCACCCGTGCCCACCTTCTGATGAGAGTAACTCTTTATCTCATACATTGTTTAATTTCCCTTCGTGCTTACCGAAGGATGACTGCTATGATCCCTTGGATTTGTTTGAAATATCCCTTTTTGATGAACTTTATGCTTGCTATGCTTGTGGCATGATGCCAATATGAATTATGCTTATGGAGATGAACTTGCTATAGTTCCTTATGTTAAACATGAAATTTTTGCTAATGCACCTACACATGATAGTCCTATTATCTTTTTGAATTCTCCCAACTACACTATATCGGAGAATTTGGCACTTATTAAGGATTATATTGATAGGTCGCGTTTTACCATTGCACATAATGATTTTGATGGATATAATATGCATGTGCTTGCTGCTCCTACTTGTAATTATTATGAGAGAGGAACCAAATCTTCACCTCTCTATGTTTCTAATATGATAAAATTGAAAGAAACTACTTACGCTATGTATTGGCCTTTACTTTGTGTGAATGAATTTTTCTTTTATGACAGGACGATGCATACGACGAGAATTAGACTCCGTTGTTCTATGATATATGTTGCTTTGTGCTCATTACTAAACTACAAATCATTGTTAATTAAAATTGGCTTTGATATACCTTGGGAATCGGGTGGATCAATTACTTGAGCACTATATGCCTAGCTTAATGGCTTTAAAGAAAGTGCTGCCAGGGAGACAACCCGGAAGTTTTTGAGAGTCATTTTATTCTATTGTGTGCTTTTAAAATAATTAAAAACAAAAAAATATAGTGGGGAACTTAAAACTCTTTCAAAAAGAAAAGTGAAAGTGAGACAGGTGAGCAACGTGGAAGTGGGGGCTAGCCTTGAACTTTGTTCGTGCCCATGAAAACTTTGTGAATCTTGATTACAGAAACTTTTCCACAAAAATAATTATCCCCTTGTATAAATCCATTGTATTATAAAAATAATGTGCCAAGATTTACCTTTAGGGTGTTTAAATTTCTTGTTTGGTGTGTGCTGTGCAAAAAACAGAAACTTTTAATGTAGTGTTTGAATTATGATTCTTTACTGAAACGTGCAAAAATTCTGAAATTTTTACACAGTACTTCTATGAAATGTTTTATTACGTCCTAATTTTTCAGAATCTTTTAAGTTACAGAAGTATATGTTTCATCTGCATCTTTACAGACTGTCCTGTTTTTCACAGATTGTTGTTATAGTTTCTTTATCTGCTTATGTTTGAAATCTTGTTGAGCCCCATTGATTTGGGAGCCATAGAATTGTGATAGCATACAGTGGGTAATATTGGATTATAATTATACAATAATGTTATAGCAAGACATGATGGCATTTGATGTTATATGTACTAACCCTTCTAATAAAAGTTTTGTTAAGTTTTGTGTGAATGAAGTGTTCGAAGATCGCGGAGGTATCGATATGAGAAGAATAAGGAGAAGCAAGAGATCAAGCTTGGGGATTCCCAAGGCACCCCAAGTTAGTTTTCAAGGAGACTCAAGCATCTAAGCTTGGGGATGCCCCGGAAGGCATCCCATCTTTCTTCCTCGACAATTATTGGTATGTCTTGGTTTTTGTTTTGTTCACATGATAGGCGTAAATTCTTGGAGCGTCGTGTGCTTTTTCTTTTTCTTTCAGCAATGCACCATGCTGGTATGAGAAATTCCCTGGTTGATTTATAGAATGCTCTTTGCACTTCACTTATATCTTTTGAGTATGGCTTTATAGAATGCTTCGCGTGCTTCACTTATATCTTTTGAAGTTTGGATGCTCACTTCTCTACATTGGGAACACCGTTATTTGTAGAATGCTCTTTTGCTTCACTTATATATATTAGAGCATGTCTAGGTATTTCGTCAAAAGAATTAAACTGTCATGCTTCAGTTATATCTATTTAGAGAGTTAACAGGAATTGGTCATTCACATGGTTAGTCATAAAATCCTACATATAGATCACTGAATATGATATGTTTGATTTCTTGCAATAGTTTTGTGACATTAAGATAGCAATATGTGGGTGCACTAGTGGATGTTCATGATTTAGTAGGAATATCGATATTAATGTTTGTGATCTCCTTTTCATTAAAGTGTCGGTTATGGCATGACCGGGATGTTGGAGCACTTTTATTCCTTGTTGAAATCCTTGCGCTGTTTGAGTCGGGGGCGCGTGATGGTTAACTCCTCCCAACCTCCTCCACAGGGGCGCACTGGTAGTACTGTGCTTCGAGAGAGCTAATAAAACTTTCACAATAAGTATGTGAGTTCTTTATGACTAATGTGAGTCCATGGATTATACGCACTCCCACCTTTCCGCAACTTGCTAGCCTCTTTGGTACTGTGCATTGCCCTTTCTCACCTCAAGAGTTGGTGCAAACTTCGCCGGTGCATCCAAATCCCGTGATATGATACGCTCTATCACACATAAGCCACCTTATATCTTCCTCAAAACAGCCACCATACCTACCTATTATGGCATTTCCATAACCATTCCGAGATATATTGCCATGCAACTTCCACCGTTCAGTCACATGACTTGTGTGTTCATCATCATATTGCTTTGCATGATCATATAGAGCTGGCATGATATTTGTGGCAAAGCCACCGTTCATCATTGTTATACATGTTACGCTAGATCATTGCACATCCTGGTACACTGCCAGAGGCATTCATATAGAGTCATCTTGTATAGTTTTTATCGAGTTGTAATTTTGAGTTGTAAGTAAATAAAAGTGTGATGATCATCATTATTAGAGCATTGTCCCAGTGAGGAAAGGATGATGGCGACTATGATTCCCCCACAAGTCGGGCTGAGACTACGGACGAAAAATTAAAAAAATTAAAAAAAGAGAAAAATGGGCTAGGCCAAAAAGAGCCTACCATAAAAAAAAGAGAGAGAAATGGGGGAGGCCAAAAAGTGCCCAGAATAAAAAAGAGAGAGAAAAAGAGGGAAGGGGCAATGTTACTATCCTTTTACCACACTTGTGCTTCAAAGTAGCAACATGTTCTTCATATAGAGAGTCTCCTGAGTTGTCACTTTCATATACTAGTGGGAATTTTTCATTATAGAACTTGGCTTGTATATTCCGATGATTGGCATCCTCAAATGGCTGAGGTCTTTATGAGCAAGCAAGTTGGATGCACACCCAGTTAGTTTCATTCGGGCTTTCATATACTTATAGCTCTAGTGCATCCGTTGCATGGCAATCCCTACTCCTCGAATTGATATCGATTGATGGGCATCTCCATGGCCCGTTGATCGACCTAGTTGATGCGAGACTTTCTTCCTTTTTGACTTTTCTTATTGATCTCTACCACCATATTCTATTCCACCCATAGTGCTATGTCTCTGGCTCATGCTCATGTATTGAGTGAAGTTGAAAATGCTGAAGCGCATGAAAAAGTATGAACCAAATGCCTGACTTAACACCGGGGTGATCATGATTTGTACTTGTGTTAGGAAGACGGAATCAGGCCATGCTTACATGATTAAATATGTAGGGATAACATTCTTTAGCATCGTTTATTTTGAAGGATATGATTGTTTGTTAGCAAACCTGAGTATGGATGTCTTTTTATCAAATGATAGATTATTGCCTTGAATCACTCATATCTTAATAATCATGCCATGATTAGATATTTATTCAAGATTATGCTAGGTTGCATTCCACATCAAAAATTATCTTTTTATCATTTACCTACTTGAGGACAAGTAGGAATTAAGCTTGGGCATGCTGATATGTCTCCGTCATATCTATAATTTTTGATTGTTTCATGCCATTATTTTACAACTTTTATATACTTTTGGCAACAATTTATATGATTTTCTTGGACTAACATATTGATCCAGTGCCCAGTGCCAGTTCATGTTTGTTGCATGTTTTTTGTTTCATAGAAAATCCATATCAAACAAAGTCCAAACGTGATAAAATTTTACCGAGATTTATTTTGGAAAAATGTGATTTTTGGGGAAGGGAATCAACGCTAGATGATGACCCCAGGGCCCACGAGCTTGCTAGGTGCGCCCTATGGGGTAGGGCGTGCCGGGCAAGTTCGTGGGTGCCTCAGAGGTCTGTTAGGGTGTCCTTTGGGCGCAAGGAAGCTAGTATCCGAGAAAAAAATGTGTTAAAATTTCAGCCCAATCGGAGTTACGGATCTTCGGGAATATAAGAAACGGTGAAACACCAGAAACCATGAACGTGAAACAGAAGTGAAACAGAGAGAGAGATCCAATCTCGGAGGGGCTCCTGCCCTCCGGGAGCGATGGCAGCCATGCACCAGAGGGGAAACCCTCCTCCCATCTAGGGGGAGGCCAAGCAAGAAGAAGAAGGAAGGGGGCTCTCTCCCCCTCTCTTCCGGTGGCGCCGGAGCGCCACCGGGGGAACCATCCTGACGGCGATCTACACCAACAAATTCGCCGCCATCACCACCAACTCTCTCCCCCTCTATGCAGTGGTGTAACACCTCTTTTCGCTGCTGTAATTTCTACATATACATGGTGCTTAATGCTACATATTATTACCCAATGATGTGTGGCAATCCTATGATGTTTGGGTAGATCCTTTTTGTCAAACGGGTTGATTGTGATATGGTGTGATTGATATGAGTTGTATGTTAATATGGTGCTGTCCTATGGTACCCTCCGTGTCACGCAAGCGTGCGGGATTACCGCTGTAGTGTTTCACTTATAGTGGGTGGCTAGAGTGACAGAAGCT